>JAWMAG010000006.1:855000-980000 GCA_037013455.1 Ceratitis rosa
TTCGCAATAATAATATTATCACAATATCCCTATTATTACAGGCTGCAATTACATGGAGGTATTCGGATGCACGTACTTATGTAAATATGTATGTATGTATGTATGTACGAGTATGTTAATGGATAAAATTATATTAAAGGCATGTTTACATGAGCCGCTCATTATTTACTCACTCGACTGGGTTTCCATAGTCAAACATAAAGAAATTTAACTAAGCTTATTTACCTAAATAGCAGTCTTAACCGAGGCTTACGTGGGATACTTGTTCACAATATTTGTAATTCCTGACCATTTTGGTTATTTGTCGTTAAGATTCAAGATATTTTCGTTCGCCTGTCGCCTATAGGTGTGCACTTTGATATGATTTTTTAAGGGAATGGCATAAAGAGAGTCCATCGGCAAGATGATCAGATCTTTTGGTTATATATGTAGCAAACACTTCCCGTATGTCTAACATGGCTGTCGGCCTGTGGACATGCCTAGTGTGTTCTTCTCCATCTATTTAGTTAATGAGCTCCCACGTGCACCACAAGTGGAACTTCCATACGATTATACGATTATTCAACAAATATGGGTCTTCAACTCTTTTGCTATTAACACACACTCTAAGTTCGGAAAATGAAAGGCCTTCAGCTTCCTTCCATATCCATCAGTTAAATGGAATCAATTTCTTGTTACTCCTTCGTTTTGCCTTCAGGGTTTTCATTCCGAAAGATCTTTCGCCGTAGTCCTCGTATTTCTGTCTCATTTAAAATGGTTCACAAGCACATTCAATTTTTTGATGGAATAACTAAATAATTAATCCATTATTTTTGTACTATATTGCTTTAGTGATCTGTATCTCACGTTCTATAAGTGAGATTGGCATTAGAGAAAGGATCGATGTACGGGTGCCACAAAAATTAACGAGAAAAAATCTTAAGGATCGAATTTCCATCTGAAAAACACTGCTGAATCGTAAAAAAATCGACCCTTTTCTGAAGCGAATGGTGGCTGGTAATGAAAAGTTGATCACTTACAGTACTTTCAAACATAAAAGCTCGTGATTGTAGGGCAGTGAGCCGTAAAACCGGTCTCCAAGCGAGGATTTACTTTCAGGAAGGTTTTGTTGTGGCAACAATCCACTATAAGCTGCTCCCTCCCCCACAGCGAAACCGTTAATTCGGGACTATACAATCAGCACAGAAGCGCCTGGCTTTAATCGACAGGAGGAAAATTGTGTTTCATCAAGACAACGGCAGACTACACACATCGATAGTGACTCGACAGAAATTCCGAGAACTGGTTTGGAACCACGTACCAAGTGATTAACCATCTCTTTCTGTCTATAATGGCATTACCTTTGAAAAGGAAAAATATTATCAAGCAAAGTGGGGAATATTTGACATAAATCAGATAATTCTAGTCATGATACCTATATAAAGTGTTAAAACTTATATAAGAAATAATATTGGGTTTCTTTATACTAGACCAATATATTTCGCACTGTCCCGTGCGACAATAGTAAATTATCTTAATATTTAATCGCCCGAATGTACAAAACTGTTAAAAATAATATTATATTAACAAGAAGAAAGAGGTCTTATGCTTTTCAGTGCCAATCTGTAATTTATTATACTGCATCTTTGTAGGATATCAAATTTCACGCCTGTAGATGTTATTATAGTGGTCCCACCTGACCGCTTGCAATAAATGATCGTTAAATGTATTAGTTCAAGTCGAAGAGTCTCAAAAACAGAGACTCTAATTTGCGTACAAGCAGACGGACAGATGGACAGACGGTTATATCAACTCAGCTCGCGATTCTCATTTTGGTGGTATAAATGTTGATTGATGGATATCTTCTCCTTCTGGACCAAAGTTAATACATATAATATTTCATGTATCTGAAAGGTATACAAATATAATATATGTTATCGCGCGTCATAAAAAAAGATTTGTCCCGTGCGAGCCATGAATTCAGTGTGGTGAAAATCGTATGAGAAGGATATATATTGGCGTAGAAGAGTACTAGATCTCTACAATGTGGCTGGTGCTGTGAAGCTTGGAAATGCAGGGATGCATTTAGTGGTATGGATACGAAAATTGGTGATATGTCGCGCCTTACGCACACATAATCAAGTGGATAGTAGTTTGAATTCTCTGCCGAGTTTGAAAGAATCTAGCCTGTGATCAACTTTTTAAGAAAATCAAGATTTACTTGCAATCCATATTAAGGAATTTTTAAATATGTAAATATGTATATTTTAATAATTAAGGCCGCCGGTCATCTTCATATATGTATGTATCGAATTGATTATATATTTTTAATCGTTTTAAATAACTAAGGAACAACGAATTTATTATGCAGAAAATTTCGTTGAGTGCAATTAATTTGCATAATTGTAATTTATGTGGAGGCGCCGCTTGAATGCCAATTACTTGCTGATGTGCGCAGATAGGCATACTTATATACACACATACATACATACATGCACCCAGACACAGCTTTTTTTATAACTTACGCAATATATTTTTCACACTATTCTTACAACAACTACTAAGAACGTATGTATATATATTAATATATATATATATTTTATGTATGTATGTATTTTTCACCTGCAAACTGCAGCGGCCAATAAATAAACTTTTCACGCAACTCAAATAATTCACTGTTTTTCTCAATTGAATTTAAATTCAACTTCCGCCATAAATCTTATACTAAATTTGTGCTTCCGATCGAAAAGTTTCTTAACGCACTACACTTACACACGCACACACACACACGCGCAGAGAACCCACCATACACGCGCTTTGGCTTTCAGAGAAAAAAAAGAGGGAGTAAATCGAAAAGTGCAATAAATTCGTATGCATATGAGCAGATGCACCATGAATATATATGCACACGCACATATGTAGTTATACATATGTGTGTGTGTGTAGATAATCTTGCAATGCGTAGAATGCACCGAAAAAACTACAAACTTCCGCTCTTCATTACGCTGCGTTACGCACTATGCACTTTGTGTGGAGTAGGAGTACATGCGAGTGCTTAAAATATGTATGTATGTACAGGTGTGTAGGTATGGAAATACACTTGCAGTCTTTTCTGTATGTATATATGTACTCGCATATATGTGTGTGTATGTGCGCTTCAAAAGTTTTGCGTTATTTTCATTACGCACGAAAACCAAACCAAACCAAACCAAGCACAAACTGCAAATTTCGTTTCTAAAAAGTGCACCCAACTGCAACTCCAGCCGGGTATAGGATGATGCAATAAAGCATAACCAAAGTAAAATTCATATACATATTTATATATTGACTATGCATTTCTCAATACAAATCCCAGAGAGGAACCAATGGGAAAACGCAGCACTTCTGAATCAAAGGTCCGTAGCCAACTTCATCGACGGCTCTAAAATACATGGCAAAATTGATTGTGGTACTTACTTTGAACCTCTATCGAATTAAGCAAAAGACTTCTCGAACACTGCAGCGTCTTTCAAGGGGAACTAAACGCCTCAAGGGAAGCCACTCACAGCCATTAAGTCCCTCCAATGCAAACGTACCACCTCAAAGGTGGCAATTAAAAGCAGGGAATCTTAAACACACTCTGGACTGCGTAACGTCCGTGGTCACTGGTCATAGGAACATCACAGGGAACTACGTTGCCGATGAACTGGCCAAAAAGGGAATAGTCATATTAACGATAAACTCTGCACATGACGTGGGCATATCTATTTTCTCGGCAAATTATATAAAATTTCAAAGTTGAAGTTATGTAAAATGTGAACAGACAAATCTGGCCATTGATCGATATAAACAGTACTATGCACTTTCCTCGATCTAAATAGGACCTCCATACACATAACAACCGGCGTAATAACCGGACACAACTTTATGGGGACTCTTGGTCGAAGAATGAGCTGCTTCTCAAACGACTTTTGCCGCAGTTGCAGAGATTGAAATGAAGTGGAATCAGTGGAAAATTACCGCTGACAATTTCCAGCTCTCAGTGCGTTATCGTTCTTTCGAAAATTTCTTCATCGATTGCATTGCAAAGCTTGCATCGATAGGCATTATTAATCTCCTGAGCTTCATAAACCGAACCGATTTTCTTCTAGTTTTTGGAATCGCTTCAAAAGAACGCAGTACTCTGTGCTATTGACTACTTTTAAAAGATTTACCAAAGGTTTGAAAATTAAAAAATCCCATCTAGCAGTGCGCCCACTTCCTTACAGTAAAACAGGGAAGCTTTCCATCTCCCAAAGTCTTTCAGTTAGCCAATAACCATTCATTTGATTTACATCATTTATAACGTTTTTCAGTTTAAATTTAAAGATTTCTGAAATTATTAAGCCGAACATGTTGTGGAACAGTGTTGTCACCTCTTTAAAATTAAATAAACTTAATATTAGAGCGGCCACCTCGAGAAAACTTGGTTACATAACGGTTAGTAACAGTGGTTTCGAATAATTTATTTAGGAAATATGCCAATCTGCAGGGCGATAGAGGCTCATTCATATTAGTACCCTTCTTACTTTCAAACACTATAAGTCAAGTTAAGGTCAAGGTTAAATTAACCGATTAAATTAATTTTGTATTGTTGTTTTCCATTTTCAACGATAATCCGCCTCACGGTGTTTTACGAATCGTGTGCATAAAAAAACGCCTATCTAGTATCATTTTAAACAATTTCTATAAATTTCAAATTGAAATTGGATAACCCTGTATATTTCTCTGAAATTTTATTCAACTTTAAAACAAATCCTTGAGCTCAACACTTATTATAGGTTCACCTGCAAGAATGGTGAACTTTATGTACACTTACATACGTGCATATGTATTTGCATACATACTTATATACATATATACTACTATACATATATGTATATACAAAAACACATATATGTATATATACGAACACCTAAATGGTAAATGCTTTCTATAAAATGGCACGCACTTTTAGAACCCCAAAGTTTTTTATGAATTATGTAAGCACACTTAAATTCACACTTAAACTATATATATACATAGGTACATATGTACATTAACGCCCACATATTTAAATACATATCACATACATATGTACATATGTATGTGTTTTTTTTCTTTTTGATTACGTGAGTGCGTTGTGCCCCAAATGGCGTCGATTTCCTTTCGTCTGCACTTATACGAGTATATGTACATACATACATACATACATACCTACATAAATACTTATGAACATGCGTGCATAAGTAATTTATTTATTTCTTTAACTCCAACATGGCGAAATCCGAAAAGGTCAAAAGAAAATGCATACAAATCAACGCACTTTTCTCTGTTGTCGGAAACGGAAATCGAGGTGCTTCGTACAAGAACTGAATGTAGATTTTGATTTCAAAATCTCAATTTAAATCGAAAATCCAAGTAAGGGGAGTGCTTTGAATAATTTCTCCTGACAGCATCAAATAGAGTAAGAAGTATATTTGGTTAGCTTAGGATATGCTGACTGGCTGTTATACCTTATGAAGACATGTTGGTCTTTTATATTGCCAGATGGAGATTTAAGCTGACTTAAAAATTCAGTTGGAAACATTCTATTCTTCTCCGAACAGCGAAGCTCCTAAATGTATCCGTCGTATTCTGGATAAAGCCGGACAGAAACAAAATTGGTGTTCTAACGTTTCACTCTAGTCTGCCTCCTTGTAAGGCCAAAGGCCTCCTAAAATCTTTTTTACTCCCGTGTGATGGTTTTGCCCTTCCAGTGGGTTTACAAATATCCTGCAGTCCTATCGTGACCTTCGCTATCATTGTAGGCAAAATCGCTTTAACTGGCTACAAAAATCCAATTATATATACATTATACCCGTACACGATCTTGGGGGTCATGCATGTCGTAAATGTGTTCCATCTGAACTTGAACCGTCCTCCAGTTCTCTCAGAAATTTCACTGCGCCTAGTCTTTATCGACCGAACGGATGTTACTTTTTTGGTAATCTCATTAACTATTTCATTCCCCACATTGTCTTTGTCACCTGGAACATGGGTAGATATGTAGGTTGTTTTCTGCATCCAACTCATCCACTGCCTCCAAGAATGGGACCAACTTTATAACTAATTTTAGAGAACATAAATTCCCTGGATGTACAAGAAGCTCTACATTTCCTACTTATTTTTTAATTTAAATTAAAAAAAGGAAGAAATAACCAAAGTCATGACCTTTCATAGGTCAACCAAATTTACGGTATTCCATTTTAGGATCAAATTAAATTTTCACTCTCGTTTCATTAAAAATTGGTTGGAGGGGGCTATATGAAGAGTCTTCCGATTTCGATGATTTTCGGTACCAATATTTATTTGTAAACTCGAATGTAGAATACGGAATTTCATGGCTCTTAGATGCTTTTTCGCCCTAAATCTCAAATCTGAAAAATCAGTCGTATAAATGATGTAGTAGATTGTCCCAACTAGCCGATTCCGACAATTGATCACTTAAATATACCAGGTATCTGTGCACCGAGAATGGTTGAAATATTTAAAAAAAAATGAGTGAGCGACTAGTTTGCGTACATATAGACGGCCAGACGGAAATGGTTAAATCAAGTCAGTTCGTGATTTGGTTGGGTCAATTTCTACTCCTCTAAAAGTCGCTTCTTTGCTATTCAAATTCTTTCACGAAAATGTCAATATTTATGCCTTGAGGTAAGCCAAACGCAGTATTCTGATTTATGCATCTTCGCACTCAAATTGAACCCGCAGCCGAAAGAAAAATAAAAATGCGAAGCGAATATACTTAACGGCGGTCTATACTTATATCCAGATCATACCTGATCCTCTTCCATTTAAGCATTTTATCTAAAAATTTAACCAAATCTTAATAGTTCGATTTATATACCTATATTATATTTTTATTTATTTATATAAAAATATTTATTTTTTTTTTTTTCAAATGGACTGGACCTGGCAAAAAAAAATTCAAGAAAATCGAAGCAAAAATATTTACAATTTTTTGAAAGGGTCGGTCTGGACGCACGATCGATATTCGTTTGTTGCTAAAGATCTCAAAACTTATTTAGTATTTCAATAAAAAGTTCGAATTGCTCGAAAACATTCGAACAAGTCACAAGGGCTTTAAGTACTCGTTTTATGGTAGTGTTACCTTAGGACATAAAAACATCTTTACCGAATTCAACCAAATTTATATAGCAAGTTATCCCAGCGTATACAATTTTTTTCCGGAATTTCAACTTTTTATACTTTTTAAAATTTTGAATACAACCAAATTACTAAGATAACAAATGATATACTCTGAGTAGCATGCTAAATGCTAAAATATAATATTTTTGAATGGGGTTTCCTCCTTTTTAAAATTTAATTAAAACAGTGATAACATAAATTAAATATTAAAATATGTAAACCGAAAATAGAGTTTTGGAATAGGGTTTCCAGTCTGCTACATGTTTGAAAAATATTATTTGCGACCAGTAGGGTCGTATTATAACGATTTTCGGATTGCAAATATGACTTAGCGATAATTCTAACGATTTTAATATTCGGTGTACTTATTTTAACGATATTCGCTATAGCTGTTGTTATAAACTCCTCGACAAATCCCTAACTAAGCGACGAATATTTTGAAGTTGTTAGCGTCATCGGCAAAGTATTGAAATTTCATTAAGGGTAAAGTAAAGTAAAGTGGTTAACGTTGTGTATTGCCATTCGGAAGACTCGGGTTCAAGTCCTGGTAGCGTACTGGCATCCAAAAAGTTATAGAAAATTAATTTAATTAAAAGATTAAGTTAATTTTTCTAATTGCGGTCACCCCTCGGCTGGAAATGTCAACTCCTTCGAGTGTATTTCGGACATGAAATAAAGGCTCCTCGTAAAAAAACCGTCAGCCGTTCGGAGGCGGCTTAGTATAAACTGTAGGTCCTCCATTTGTTAAAAAAAAACATCAAGAAAAGTAAAAGAACATAAAAATCAATAATGGCTTTTGAGTATTTGGCATACGATTTATCCCAAGATGAGGAGATATCGCATCTTTCATCAATGGATAGAAGTTTGCTTCGGGAAGTGGAAGATTAACGACAAATTTAATTTAATTTGTTTAAAGGTTCTAACCGCCTTTGCGATTCTTTGTAACTGCATACTATCAACGTCCCGTCGGAGAGCAATGTGGAGTCTATATGAGTCAGTCATCAGTAAGCCGTTGTATGCATCTTGTAACAGACCCAATCAATCATTCTAAGTTTCCTGCGAAGGTTAGATTTCCTATTACGCAAATAGAGTGGTAAGCTGCAAGGGAAATTTTTGTCTCACCATCTCTCTATTTGTTGGAGGCACTATTGGAACTATTGATTGCACTCATTTGTCCATCATGAGCCCCAGAAATCATGAAGATGCCTATGTCAACCACCATGGATACCATTCTATCAATGTGCAAATTTCGAGAGTAAATTTTTTTTAATTACTATTGTAGTAACAAAGTTCATTATATTTGTACATACCTATGTACGAGTATATACATATGTGATCCTTATCTCAAGATTAAGTACGCAGGAGCTTGGCACGATTATTTTATTTGGAGCTCTTCTACAGAGCGAAGAGTCATGCAGCAGAGTTTTGAAAGTGGAAACCATAAAATTTTTTTGTTTTGATAAACTTTGTAATGCATTGCAACTCATTTAATAAAAATAATTGATACAATATAACGAATTTATTTGTTTTTGTCATTCCTTTTTGTGCTTTTCGCATATTTTGACATTTTGTTCAGCTGTGGGGCCACTTTTCCTTCATTTTAATAAATTAGAATTGCCCGTTGTCGAGTATTGCTCGAGTATTGCAAAAATCGAGTTAGAGAATCGCATTATCGCCAGTGCAAGCGGCGAACTTCGCAAGTTTGCGATCCGATAAATCGTGTCGATAAAGGCAACAGAATTGCACCGCCACAGTGGTAGAAAAACTATAAACTCGAATCTGAAGTTGCCAGAAATTAAAATGTTCCGTCATTGGTATTATAAAAAATATAGTTTAGACAAATATTCCCTGAAATATAATCAAAGAACAAATAATTTAAATCTTAATATAAAATTTTACATTTCTCAATTTATTTTTTCAAAATTTGTTTTTTGGAGTAGCGAAACTCCCCTGGGTGCCGTTAGTTATTAATGAATTTTCAAACAAAAAAAACTAAATCCCAAATTCGTAAATAATTAATGAGTAATTTGTTGTTGACATTTGCGAAATGCAGTTATTTTATACACATCAAAGCCACACCCTCAACTTTAAATAAAAAAAAAAAAAAATTTTTGAAATAGAAAAGTGCGTGCGTGTGTGTTCGGGCATTATGTACAGTTAACTAGCGAATTGCGTGCTTTAAAATAGTTTAAAATTGCAAATACATACAAACATACATACAATACAAACAAACTTCATGAATACCTAAGAATTTTTGCAACGTTCCCCTTCCTCCTCTGTTGGTGTCTTTCGCTCACGCTGCCCACATTTTTTATTGTATTTGTTGTATTGTCTTAATGAAATTAAGTAATTTGCGGTGAGTGCGTCAGTCATATTTTTAGTGTCAATAAAATTTAAGATAATTTGCATTCCACAACAAACACACACAAATACAATACATTTGCCAACAGCGCCGAGCATACGTGTGAGGAAGGTGTGTGTGCCGTGTGTGCCATGTGTGTGCGTGTGTGTGTGTGTTGATGATATTAACCCATTCTAAAATTACGACAATTTACGCATTATTTATTTATTTATTTATTTAAGCAACAAAAGCAGCTATTTAAGTGTGTAAAATGCGTTCACGCACACCAACGGCCGAGTGTGTGTGTGTGTGTGTGTGTGTTCTTTTGTGTTCCTGCAATGCCAATTGTGGCACAAAAGTGCGTACTGCATGAGGTGAAAGGCAGGTGTGTATGTGTGTGTGGTATGTGTGTGTGGTATGTGTGTGTGAGTGCGAGTGTCTAAAAACGCATTGACATCAAATTGCGCAAAAGGGTGTTCTTGTGGAAAATTTTCCAATGTGGCGTGAAAAGAGCCTCGAGAAAATGCATTCACACAAACGCACATACATACATACATACATACATATGCATGCATCTATGCATTGTATATTGGCACAAATTGTATATGGTATACATATAAAAGTATGTATGTATGTACTACTTATATGGTATATGGGCAAACAATAAAATAACTGTAAATAGAGTGCATTGCACTGCCCCTCCCCCTCTGCGGCGTACACATATTATATATATAACACAATATTTGTGTATCTATGCGAGTATGTATGTATGTATGGATGTATGTATGTATGGTACGTATTACTAAGCTACATGCCCCAGTAAGTATGCAACAAAAATACGAACTTTTCCAAAACAACAACAACAATAAAACTGAACAACGAAATTAGTGCAATTTCGCACATGCATACGTGCTCCCTCTCCCTCGCTCCCTCTCACCCTCTTACCCTCTCTCTCTCTCTCTCCTTACTCACTGTTCATTTCCGTTACCTCGGCAGAGATATGTGTGTGCGTGTTATGGCAGATGGCAGGTGGCAGGTGGCAAATGGACTTATGCGTGGCGTCGATGGGTTCAAATTGCGGCCAAACAAATCGCGTTGCTGGCCGGGAAAGAAAAATCGGCTCAGAGTAGAGGTGACGAAGTTAGGCATGGCAAAGTGCGTAAGCAATGTGAAAGCAGAGAATGGGTCTCAACGCGACCGATACTTTCAGGCGTGTAAAATATATACATATGTTTGTATGTGTGTGTACTTTAATGGATAATGTAATATTTAAAATATAAATAAATTCTCAGTTCACCTTGCCTCGGCTGGCTGAGGGTAGGAGGATGTGTAGTTCTCAGGCATTTTTAGCTTAATATCGATTTAATTAAAATTATTTCAAATTGAAATTAGTGAGGTCTTTTAGCAATGTCTTTTCAAGCTCTCTTCTGCGTCAAATTAATAGAAAGTAACTCTCTGAGGGCATTTCATTTTAAGTCGTAAAAAAATCAGCAAATTCTTAAGAAAATGCAAAATCGGATGCATCAAATTTTCTTTGAGCAAAAAAGGAGGTGAGATTAAATTTGCAGTTCGAAATTCGTAAAGGAGAGAAACTTCAGAAATTTATTTTTCCGTCAACGGGAAAATTTTATGAGCAAATACGCCGATTTACGCGGGGCGTAATTTAAAATCAAAAGTTGACGAACTTAAATCCTTTAGCGATGACAGTGATAAGATATCCTTATCATATGATTAAACTTCAATATAATGAAGAAACTTATAAAGTTAGCCAAGAGGAAAAAGCATCGACGACGCAAAGAACCGATTGTCTGTTCCCAACAGAAAGCTCCCCTGCCAAGGTTTCCGCTCATCCCGGACCCGCTCATGAACTCCGCTTCCAGACGAAGTCTAGTATCTGTAGCATTGTCACATGCTCGGATCGCGAACGGACCTTGTCAACAAGCTACTGGTGAATGACACCTGTTGTGCTTGTCTCGTATATTGTACTTCTTTGTGAATTATTAAAATAAGCTCTGTGTAATTGAAGTTAACGAGAAGCTCGTTTCGGGCCCCTCAATGAGACGTATTTTTCAGGCTCCTTTTGATCGGGTCGTACAGAGTATTCAGGAGCTCTCCTTTAACATTAAAAGCAACGGTGAGGTTTGTCTAGAAGGTCGTTAATGATGACCAGGATAAAGAGCTGAAAATAAGAACTTCAGCGTGTGCGCTCGCTAAAATTGTATGTGTGTAGATATACGCTCCTACTTCACAAAATGAATTCAAACAATTAAGAAAACCTCAGTGCGAGTGGAACCGAATATTACATATTCGACGATTTAAGTCAAGCCATTTTTGTAATGGACTTCAGTCTGTATTATAACCAGCATATCTACCAAGTTTGCTTGAGTTCTGTTGATTACTTAATTAATGTATAAATATTCGATATTGAGTCAAGTGTAGGTCGAAAGTAAAAATTCCGTCTTCACACAGGACCTAGGGAATTGAAAGTATCAAATTTTATTGAATTCTGTCTATTGGTTTCTGGATATATTTTTATGTCACCTCTTTAGTTTTCATTTTAAGTCGATCGTTCCTAACAAGTATAAGCTTAAATTCACATTAAGTTACTGAATTATCATAGCTCTCGTAGTTTTCTGATTTCATCCATTTGCAATAGTGTACTTGTGACCCCAGGAATGTGTTAATCAAGATTCATAAAAATATTTCAAACCTTACTTGAGTTATCGTGCACACGTGGAAAGGCAGGCCGACTGACGGAGGCAGCAAGGAACATGTCTAATGTCTAAAAAGTTTGATATACATATGTACAGCCTTGGCCAAAAGTAATAGGCACTCTACTAATTACTGAATTTTTTGTTTTAACAAGTGAAGTAATCAAGTTTTATTATTTTTATAGTAAAACAGTGAAAATACAATGAATTAGTGATAATAACATTAATATTTAGTAGGTCCACCCTTCGATTTAATAATGGCGGCAATTTTCTTGGGCATACTGCATACAAGCTTTGCACATTCGTCCGCACTTATAGCGTACCAAGTTTTTGATGTTATACTGTGTTCCTTAATCTTGCGTTTTAAAATAGCCCACATGTGCTCAATGGGATTAAGATCTGGAGACTGGGCAGGCCAATCTAACAAAACCCCAGCCCCAGACAATAATGCTGCCTCCTCCATGCTTAACAGTGGGTACCACACAATCTGGATGATATTCTTCCCCAACCCATTGCCTCACGAACGTCACATCAGGTGTTCCAAATATCTGTAGAAAAGAAACAATAATTTTTCATAAGATTTGTATGTCTTCATGTCTTTAAAATTGCTCTAGGGTAAGAAGCTATGGCTCTTAAAACTTTAAGACTATCTTAACTAAGCTTACCTCGAAGTTTGATTCATCAGACCACAGAACATTCGACCAATCTTCTTCCGTGAAATGTTGGTATCGGGCTTTACATCCTTTTAAACCTGCTTCCAGAAGTCTTCTTCTAGCTGTTCGAGCACTAACTGGTTTCATCCGAAAGGGCAGCTGCAAGGACAGAAGAAGATTTTTTGCGAGCCTTGAGAGATTCGCGTATAAGTATTCGGTCTTCTCGTTTACTGGTTAGACGCTTTCTTCAACTTTTTGATTTATTATTGTGGGATTTCGTCTCCACAAATCGCCTGATAGCTCATTGGACCGCGCACCGTGAACGTCCCACCAAAATGGCAATCTCAACTTGAGACTTATTTTCTTCACTTAGAACTTGAATTCTAACTCTATCATCGAAACTAATTTCACATTTTTTAGGCAATTCGGTAAATATGAAGTGTTTTTATAAGATTGGTAACTTTTTACTAAATGTAATTTACACTTTCATTTTCAAATTTTAAATGCGAAAATATTTTATGAATTTCTTAAAAATGACAATTTTTAGGTTTGGCTTACCCAGAGTGCTATGACTTTTATTATTTCACAATTCATTCGTTTAATCAACAGTTAAACACCCATGAAAGACATTTACAAAAAGAAGTGGTAACTTTGATAGCCATATTTGAGAATACTGGTATTCTAGTGGGGTGCCTAATACTTTTGGCCAAGGCTGTATATACTTACGCGTTTATGTCCACATCTTTCCATGCTATTTTTTGCCATTGCATACAACCGTTAGTGGAACAGACCAGTGTCTATAATACTTATTCTTCTTCTTCCTTGGAATAGAAACCACTGACATGATTGTAGTCGAGTAAACAATAGCGCGCCTTTCAATCCTACTTTTCGCTATATGGTGTCAATTGTAAATACAAGTACAGCCATGTCCTTCTTCACCTGGCCTTTCCAAAGCAATGTAAGTCAACATCTTCTTCTGCTTCCACTGGCGGGCTCTGCATCGAAAACTTTTAAAACTGAAATAGAGTCCTGGAGGTTTTTTTTGTTCCACAACAGTATAAGTTTTGCGGACACACACATTTGAAATCTTTATAACCCCTGAAACGACTTTCGGTCGTGCTCCTTTTCCGATTTTTTGTGTGCATTTTCATGTTATTTCCAACAAATAGAGCGACGTATAGCTTAAACTTAGCCGCCTCCGAATGACTGATGGCTTTTTATGAGAAGCTTTTAGACCATGTCAGAAGTGCGCTTGGTGGTGGAATTGACAATCCTTCCCGAGGGAAGACCGCAATTGGAATTTTTTTTTTTTCATAAATCTTCTCTAACTTTGTTGATGGTTGGTGAAGCCCGAGTTTGAACCCATAACTCTCCGCCTGATAACGGGCAAGCACAATCCATCTACATCGTGATGCTCATCCAGTGCAATAGTTGACCTTCATTTCCTCAGCGTCCCTATGAAAAAAATATTGCAAAATTAACTATTTATGTATGTGTGTAAATAATCGCTTTCAATGGCAATGGCCTATATATATACATACAGACAAAAGCTTTAATTTTCACTTTCATTAATTTAGGTGTTTATATAATTAGTACAAATAATCAGCTGACATATATTCAACAGCCAAAACATTATTAGTAAACACATAATCATTATATAATATATTAAATAAATAAATATATAGATCTCTAAGCATATAATATAGGTATATGTATAACTATGTACAATACATAAATAGGTAAAAAATATTTAATGATTCTGTATTTACTAATCCATTTACACATATCACTGCATATCGTACTACATTTGCTAAGCTATGTGTTTGTATGTATGTATGTATGTATGTATGTATTTGCATTTAAAATTGAAATTGAATTGAAACAAGAACAAAAGCAAAAGCAAAAACAAAATCAAAAAGGAATACATAATTTAATTTGCATATTATGTAATATAAAACTGACCTACGACATCGTGCTAAACGTAAATCTAATAACAAATATATGTACCTACGTACGTACAAATGTATGTACGAGTATGTATGGGCTTTATGTACAACAAAATCCATTTCAAATCGGCTTAGAACAAAAACAAAATTATTAATGAATTCACAAATAGACACATACATATATGTACTAGTTATGTATGTACATACAAATACAAATCACCACGAATATTTTAGCAACAACAAAAGCAATAACAACAGCAACAAGAAACCAACAAATGAACCACAACCAAAGCCAGCCTCCCAATCAACCAAACGAAAAAGATTCGGCCACTACGCCACCTCAACCACACAACCACACAACCACACAGCCATTTAGGCATGCAGCCAACGGGCCGACGCAGCCAAATGATTCTAACATCGCAATGACCATGAACTAAATACCAAAGTCAACTGGAAATTTTCGGCTTAGGCTTGGATGCGCGCGCGTCGCTGCCAACATCCCTGCCAGCGTCGCAGTCGGCACAATTGTTTTGCGAATTTTGTGAATGAAATTTGTGCGCAACAACGACAACAATAACAGCAAAATAAAACCGCAAAATCAAATTTACAATCACCAAAGCTTATGTACATATGTATAGTATATACAATATGTATGTATGTAGGTATGTTTGCGTAGATTTGTTTGCAGCATGCATTTGGCTGCAATGCGCCGTCGGCATTAGCACTAAGCTCCATAAGCTCCATCTAATTCGTTACGTGCCACTGCAATTCATGTCGTCACGCGCGGACCTCAGCATATCAGTGTATGTGTATGTGTGTGTCTGTGGGTGGAACTAGCAGGAGCTCTTGCCATGGCTACAGGCACAGCTAGTTGTCCGGCGTGTGTGTCGGGCTCTGATCATCTATTGCATTGCTGCCGCCGTAGGTGTGGGCAGGCAAAGGTTGCCATGTTGCCTTGTTGCCCTGATGCCTGTTGCACGTTACACAAATTGCCGGTATTGCACATGTGCTATTGTCTGGTTGCTTTACTCTCACACACGGTGTTGTAGCTGTTGTTGTTCTGCCAATTGCATGCTACGGTCGTGCATCTGCATCTGCATTTCGGCATCTACATCGGCCAAACACCAGTTAGTCTGTCTGTCTCTCTGCCTGCACCCGGTCCAGGTCCAGTCTACCTACAGGTTGGACACAATTTTACATACGTGTATGTTTGTAGGTGTGTATGTACGAATGTGGAAATGAATGAAATGTAATTTGTGGGTTGGGCCGATGTAGGTTGAATGAAAGCGAAAGTGTTGCACGACACAGCTAGCCGCAGCAGCACCATGAAATGACGCGGTCCAAATTATTGTACAAGGTGGTGTTGGTGGTTAATGTATGCAAAGGTCAATCTGATATTTTGTTTAGCAGAGAATGTGGAATTTCAATTCAAGGACATTTGTATGCTCATGTGGACACATACATACAAACATACACGTATGTACATAAGTATGTTCAAACATAAATTTATTAATATAAAATTAGAAGCATTCAAATTCTGTGTTGAATATTTGAGAGCTGAGGGAGTTGGTTGGTGTGGTGACGGTCATACGTTGAACATGACAGGTTGGAATTAAGATAGATGGGTGTGTGACCGATTAGTAGTTTAGACCTCCAGATCAGTTCAACCTCATCGTCTAGCTCAGTGCTTTTACTAGCACAATGGCGAACTTGACTGGCTCTCCAAAAATAGCGAAAGCTTTTTGATCACCTGTTCAATTGCGTTCGGCCCCACATGCCGAGTCATCTGCTTGATTACGCGCGCTTTTAATTTGCTCAGAGATTTCAAGTGGCTAAAGAAGTACTTCCAGTTTAACTAAACTAAAGAAGAAAAGATAACCCCAAAGTTATATTTTAACGCCTTTCAAGGCAAAGTTTCTGCTTATTTTTACCGAAGTTCTGGAACCGGTCTAATGGCAAAATTACCCGTGTAAAAATGGCTCAAATTTCGTATGTAGAGGACCCTCCCTCCTGCTGATATCACCGTGGCGCCCTATATTTGACTGTTTAACAAACCACACACACACCTCTTTTGTAGGACATCAATCTTAAACTCTACATTGATGGAGCGGTTATGAGCTTTCTAACCTTCTCTTTTTCCTACGACTCGTACCCGTTGAGGGATCTACAGTTTATACTAATCCACCTCCGAACGGCAGAGGGATTTTTAGAAGGAGCTTTTATTAAATTTTAGAAGTACACTCGGAGAGCTTGGCATTCCCTGCGGAGGGGCGACCGTAATTAGAAAAATTAATTTTCAATAATTTTGGATTTTCATCGGATCAGAACTCGAACCCTGGCCATACGGCTATTGTGGCCGCTCAGCTATTCGCCGTTACTGATTTCACAAATGTTCTTTCTAATAGAAACTCATCGATTGTTGGATGAAAGCTGGAGAGAACCGTGAACTAAAGGAAATTTTAAAGCGGCTCAGTGATATTTTACGCAACTGTTTAAGTTTTATGCGATAATTAAATACAGACATAGCGGCTTTAAAATCGACCAAGAGAGTTGGTGTGTGGCGATTGTCTCAGCCAGATATTTACTAGTTCGATGAAATATCATCTCCGTCAGTACGACATCGACTCCGTCACTATGTTTTTCCTCTAGGGAGAAATGGTTATTCAAACTTCAAAAGAGCCGGACGTTTCTAGCATAGATATCGATTGGGATTTGAGTTCACCAATATAGTCTGAATATCAGTTCTTTGTTTAGCTTTCTCATTCCTATAAAAAAAAACTTCAAAATTTAAACCATCCGCAAGTTCCCTCAGTATTTCGTTTCTTGGACATCTTCTCACACAATTCGGTTATTATCCTGTCTCGCTACATCTCACAGCTCTTCATATCTCTCACATAGAACAACGGTGCCAAATAGATAATCCTCTTTCTTTCTATATACACGTCAATCTCATCAATTGCCTCACTTGGGATTAACCAAAACTTCCTTGACTGGGTGAACCATGTATTGCCAATAGAGAGCGACATGTGAAGCAGAAGGTATTAAAATCATTCACAAAACCACTTATGGTTACATCCACAAGGCGACTTCCTGTCTCCACTAACACTGAACACAGTGGAGAACTCTAAGGTGGTAGGTTATACAGATGATCTTGTCATCCTTTCTTCTGGCAAACATCCTAACCTACAATCACCTGTAATAGAGAAGTCACTTGAAATCGCAGCTGACTGTGCTGAAAGGCAAAGGGTAACATTATAATTCCCTCTAGGTGGGATCCTTAAAACAGTGAACCATAGATGAACACTCTTCCAACGTTATACGTTCCACTATTATTGTGGGGCGGCATGAATAGTAGACAGACCAAACTGTTACTTGCCATAAGCAAAAGAGAACTCGGCATCTATCCCTGAGTTATTACACCTACATAAACCAGGTAAAGTGAAATCGGCTGTGTGCAGAGCGTACAAAGAAGATGTCGAAACGTTGGAGCACCACCTTTACGATTTTCGAGGCTTCAACTGATTAAGACCTTACATCTTCCACAATGCTCACGGAAAATTTTCGCAAACACTTAGTTGGGATCCTCAAACTCCCTCTTTCAACCAATATACCAGCTGTTCTTTAGACTTTATTGCCGCTTGGTTGTATGTAGCGGATTTCGTTGTACAGAGACGTAGCTTTCCCACCCTCAAATTCAAAATAGCCAAGGAATAGCCATTCTTTTGAGTACCAAAAGTCATTGAAGACGCTTTAAACGGAACTTGGGATTTGTTACCGTCACATTTTCAAACCATATGCATTTCATCTCATCACAAAGAAGAGGAAAAACGAAAATTCAAAATTTTGTCAAAACATCAAACAACAAAAGCAAAACGCAAAAGGCAAAACGCAAAACCACTTCAAGCCATTTAACAGCTATTACAGTTACCAAAACAACTTTGTGGCAAATTTTCTAATTTAACTATGCCATAGCGATGCCAAGCGTATGGAAAATTTGATAATCTCACAAACTTTATCCTTGCATTAGAAAAGCAACAACAACAACAACTACAATACATACGTATGTATCTGACACTGAAATACTGTTGCTGCTGATGGCTGCAACATTAATAGTTTGACACTTACGCTTGGTGTTGTTGTTGTTGCAGTATATTTGAACTGCAGTTGCCGAAAAGTTTTAAACGGTTTGCAAAATGAACGAAAACCACAAATGTTTGGTTTGCTATTGCAGCACAACACTTCTCTATTTTGAGTTGAAAAGTTTGGATGTTTTTTGGTCGGAATTTTAGCGTCTCTTGTTGTTGTTGATATACTTAGAATTTAGAAAGTTTTATATTTATTTTGGGTAAAATGATGCTTATTGTGGTCTATTTAAAGCTAATAATGATGTTAATTCTATAGTTTTGGAATTTTTGGGTCGATCTTTGGCAACTCGAAGTTTCAAATAACAAAACCAAAATCAGGATTGGAAAAATTAAAAATTTTTTAAACTAAAACTAAATTTAACATCTTCTATATATTCGTATACAAACATATATCTTCTTTTTATTTGTAAGAGAGCATTAAAAAAAAAGTATTTGCGGGACCGGATCAAACTCTTGTAGAAGCCAGAGAAGCGATCTAGTGACCGATGCTCAGAGTACACTGAATTTATGCAGGAAACACTTCTCCAGCCTGACCTGAATAGAATCGATATTTTATAAATATCCATGAACACCTTCAACTTGGAGGAATTGAAGCTTATAGATTATATAATAGGAAGTTCTCTTCTTCTTGGTTTTAGTACTATTTTCGAAGCACTTGGTTTAAAAAGTAGTATAATACTAGTCGTGTAGATCTGTTCAAGCCATTGGTTCCTTTAGCTTCTGCAGCGTTTCTAATAATGCTGATAATCCCATCAGGACTCGCTACTTTAAATGGCGAGAAACTGTTATTATCTTTTCTTCAGTTTCCAGTGAAATGTTAGCACTTCAAGGGTTTCTCCGGCAGAGGTTACCCAAACACCATCCTCCATTCCAATGCTTTCGAGCAGTTTTTTTTGAATTCTCCCACAGCTGACACTGTCTCCCGAGTTCGTAGCCTCCGTTCGTCGTTTTGGAGAAAAATGCATAATCTCCCTTTAATGTCATTGTAATTTCTAGTATTTTCCTGATTCTCTTTTGCTCTTCGCTAATTTTTCTAATCGTTTCAGAACTTCCATTATTTTTCTTATTCATAATATCTTCACAAAATATGCATCTTATCCTTAACTGATGGCTGGTTTGACTTCTTTCCTTGAACAAGGCAGAAATCATTGGAATTTTTTTAAGATAGTGTTTTACTTTCCATTATTTCTTTTGTATTTTTTTTTTTTTACAAAGTACAAATTTTTTAAGGAAATTGATAGCACAAAAATACAGTATAAGCCAAAAAATCCATTAGTTTATAATCTAGCCAAAAATTACAGTGGAACAAACTTTTTTGTTGTTGATGCTGTTGTTGTTGTTGTTGGTGGTGGTGGTGTTGTTGTTGTTGGTGGTGGTGTTGTTGTTGTTGGTGGTGATGTTGCTGTTGTTGGTGGTGCTGTTGTTGTTGGTGTTGTTGTTGTTGGTGGTGGTGGTGGTGTTGTTGTTGGTGGTGTTGTTGTTGTTGGTGGTGTTGTTGTGATTGGTGGTGTTGTTGTGGTTGGTGGTGTTGTTGTGGTTGGTGGTGTTGTTGTTGTTGGTGGTGTTGTTGTGGTTGGTGGTGTTGTTGTTGTAGCGGCATCGATAACCCCGCTTAAGGATAGGTTAATTAATCTAAGTCACCGAGGTAATCTAACGGGAGGTCCAGGAAACGTGCTGTTTCGACGGGATTCGACCAAAGGGAGAGGGAGTTAGATGTGTCGGTTTAAAGAGGCAAGTAAAGAGGTGATTAGTGTCATGCGGTGACTCTCCACATGCAGGGCATACATTGGGTATGTCGAGATCGAGTCTGAATAGGTAGGAGTTTAACCAGCTACAATATCCAGACCTAAGTTGTGCCAATGTCACGTGGGTCTCTCAAGGCAGCTCGTTGTCTCGAGCTCGTTGTCAGCAATAGGTGGTACTTTTTCTCTGAGCACGCCATTCACGGTAAGAGAGTCTTTAAAGGTATTGACTGATTCCTGGTGAATGGCGTTCAGTGCTTGTTTATACGCCGTCCTGTCCATCGGTTGTTTTCCGTGTTGCTGGATGGTGTCCTACATGTTTAGTACACTGTGCAAGTGATACTCCGGCGACATCAGGAGATTTCCTGTCGCTAATTGCTGGCGCCTGCCAGTGTAATGACGACCTTTGTTCGAAAGTGAACTGCTATCTCGCCGATCTTTCCCACTTCTTCACTGCAAGACAGCTTAAAATACAACCAGCTAAATCCTTGGCAGCCCTCTTCACCAGCTGGGCGAAGGAATACAGTCTCGAATAAGATGTGAAGGTTCATGATGTAAAAAATTCCGACCATAAACAACGCAAAGATATTGAGAGTCACACTCGACAGCCTACACTCCTTCACTCCGCTGACGACCGCAATTGCCGCAAAACTCCAGAGCCGCAACAAAATACTCAAAGCGCTAGCCGGCAGCATCTGGGGTAAAGACAAAGATAAAGAAGCTTTTTTTGTTTTACATGACTATTAAATGCAAACTGAATGCTAAACACTACCTAACATACAAATTTTCTTGGAAAACATTTGAAATTTTACAAAATTTCTGTCCACTAGTTTTGAAATAAATTATTAGCGATATGAAAAAATTAACTTACACCACTTTCACTTATAACATCTAATACATATCTATCAAATACCAATATTAATTGACATATTGATGGTTTCGTTTATACATCAAAGAGTTGCAAAGTCATTAATAGCCATTAATATTACTAAAAATTTTGTATATAATTATTTACAATTTGTTTTTGCAATTTCCAATTTATTTTCCAAGTTTCAAGTTAAGTAATTTATGAATAATTGATATCAATTATAAGCCTTAATTATTTCCGTGAAATTTGTGTGCTTATACATACATACACGTACATTACATTAGAAGCAACATTTTTTTCAATTCGAGCGGAATGTATATGTATGTATAGACATGTACTTGCTTTGTTTTATAGTTACAATTTGTATAAAAGTAATATCAAATTTGTTAATTTTAAAGTTATTGCTTGAAAATTGGTAACAAATAATGTTTATATGCATTAGAATTTCAAATTAAAAGTAAAAATGGAAAGCACGAAATATTTCATCATACAAGCAATTAATACAGTGGCTATCGTTAGTTGTACACACAACAATTTAATAATATATACATATGTACATAAATATATTTTTTTTGCAAAATTGCTTGCCATTTTACTCACTCTTATATCACTACCTTTTAAGTAGTTCTCAAACAAATAATGCAAAAAATATCTCTATGCACGAGTTTTATTCTATCTGAGACTAAAAATAGTTAGTTAAACTAATTGAATTACATAGGCACATTAACTTATTCGTCAGCTTTTCTTTACAAGTGTTGTACACCAAGCGCCGCAAACTACTCGCATATCTTTGGATTTGTCTGTAGCGCACAGAGCTTTCTCAAATACATCACAATATTCCACTTTTCGTCCTACAGCCAGTTGGCCATGCGCATTCCAGCCAGCAGCATATAAGGCACCGCAATTCATTTGCAAAAGCGTATGGCGTGCGCCTGCATGTACACGCGCAGGCATACATTCCGCTTGGAAATCGTTGTCCTCTAAAACGGCTTCACTTTCTAAATGAACTTTCTGCTGGCGGCAGTTACACTTTGGTAATTCAATTATTTGCGGCAGCGTGAATACTGTGGGCTGTTTAAGTTTACCAGAGGAACTTGTCTTAAATATTCGTAAGCCTAATTGTCCGTTAGAGTTGAAACCCCAAGTATACAGATCACCGAAAGCTGAAATGGCAGCGCTATGCCAGCCACCAGCCGCTATGGAATTTATCTACAAGGATAAATATTTGTTTATTATGTAATTTGAGGATTAAATATCATCAGTTAAACCTTGATGCCAGCGAGCGCTTCTATCAGCACAGGTGCCTCCTCGACACGCAGCACATCCTGTCCCAGCTGTCCCCGGCTGTAAAACAAAAATTATTATTTGCATTTATTGCATTCTCTCTAACAAACAAACTTTATACACTTACAAACCATTGCCCCAACTGTACACATCACCATTGCCGCTGAGTAAGAGTGCATGTTCGAAACCACATTGTAGTTGTTGTACACGAAAATGCTTTGGGAATTGATGAATTTTGCTTGGCACGCTATAAACTGCATTTGTGGCGCTAATGGCGACATTGATGTTCGAGCCACATGCGATGTGTACTATGTGTATGTAAGCCATTTGCTCTGCACTTGACTTCGGTTCACCGAAAATAGAGCGTTTCTGTGGCAACACTTGCAATTCGGCCTCGAGTTTAACTTCATGTAATTTGACTGTGCTTTCAGTGGGAGCTTTATACAGTCTACCATTTTCGCATAGCACCAAAGCGAAACGTTCAGAAACAGCCAATTGTTTTATATTACCGGGCGTTTGTAGGCATATGCTGGTATTAGGTGCGGCAGATAAAAATCCGCGCAATAACAGATATTTACCTCTGGCATAAGCAATGTAGCTCCAACTGGCCGCCAAAAGCAAAACATGTTCCTGGTCGGCTAGTGTATTTTCCAATGAGAACTCTGCAAAACATGGAAAATGGTATTTTTAAAAAACAAGTAACCTTCACCAAAATGATTTCCGCACCTATAAATTCGTATACGCTTCGCTGAGTACCACCGCCAAACTGACCAAAGCCATTGAAGCCACTAAAAGCGTGCATTCGTATTACTTGGTACTAAAGTTTTTGATTACGCTTACACATGTTCATGCAAACAAGTACACTCCGAAAGTGCTAAACAAATTCGGATGACTAGACTCTTTACACAGTAATGATAAATTGTAAATACAAGGGCTTTCGTTATTTGTACACTGCGCGGCTTCTGACAATCAACCAAGAATACTCGTCTCTTTCGTTTTCACCTCCAGTACACCCCGTTGTAACGAGTCTCTGCTCTATATTTGTTTGCCACAGATAATTAATAGATATGATGGATCTGCTGTTGTTTGCCCTCTCAGTGTGTCGTTTGTTAGTCTACGTTCATTTGCCGTTAGTGGTGGTTATGTTTTATTTTATATAATCCGCGCTCGCACTTTGTTTCTTTATTCAAAGTAGCTACGGAATTCAATTGGATTACAGCAACAGCATCTTCTGTAGAAAATGGCAAGTACTAGAAATTATATTCATTTGTGCGTAAATTATGCAACATACCATGCATATATGTGATTTTCCAGTAAACTTCAATATTGGGAATTGTGAAATTATTCAATATATTTTTAATAGTCGTTTGTTTATTTCCGCTCGTTGTCACGGAAACACCTTTAATTTCTCGAGCGGAACGGCCCGTGGAGTTTAACAAATGAACGTTGTATTTACATTTCGATCAGCTGTTGGCAGCTGTCAAATATGTGGACAAAAGTTTGTTAAAATGAATGTGGATTGCATTTGTGGAATTTAATGGTGAAGTTATTTTAAATAAACGGAAATGAGATAGATATTTACTACTATTACTAGTAGTTCGTTATAATAATAAAACAATTAAAAATTTATTAGCGACGAAAATAATTTTTTGTGTTTACCGTATTAACCAAGGGGTTATCGGTGCGACCCGGAATTTTTATCCGGCCTAGGACTGTCACTCCCGCATTTTTTCCTCCAATTCGGGAATATTTTTTGCGTTTATAACAACAACAGGGGTTGTCGCCGCCTTCTATTATACGAGATAGAGTTCGAATCCTGACCAGCCGAATATCTAAAATAATGGGAAAATAATTTAAAAAAATGTTTGTCAAGAAATAAAAAAATTCCACATAAGAACCCATGAGCCTTTTGGAGACTGCTTTGTTGTTGAAAAAACGTCAAGACGTACCCCACAAATTTGACAAGTAGCTGGGCCGAAAATCGTTTCAGCGGCTAAAAAGTGCCATTTATATATGCATAAAATGTATATATGTACATATAAACCATCCGCTGTTATTTACTGAACACTTTCCGTTCTTTCCTTTATCACAGGGTTTATTATCACTATTGCGAAAACTACGCCCCAGTCCCGAGAAAGAAGCCAGAATACTGTTACTTGGCCTGGATAATGCTGGCAAAACGACAATTCTAAAGCAATTGGCGTCCGAAGACATTGCTACGGTAAATAACAAGCATTTAACCAACTTCTATTTTAATTATCGATTTATCTATATACTCCTATGTACAAATGAATGTCTTTGGGCGCGTCTTTTGGCACAGGTGACACCAACTGCTGGTTTCAACATAAAATCTGTGGCCGCTGATGGTTTCAAGCTCAATGTCTGGGACATTGGTGGTCAATGGAAAATACGGCCATACTGGAAAAACTACTTTGCAAACACGGATGTATTGGTAAATAGATAGTTAATAAAAAACAACAAATGGATATGTGTATACATACGTACATATGTTAAGTGCGCAAAACTAAAACTCTTTTTTCATTTATTCTTTCTCTGTTTTTTTCACCATACAGATTTACGTAATTGACTGCACAGATCGTGAACATTTGAAAGAAACCAGCCGCGAGCTCTTCGAATTGCTTATGGACAATCGCTTGAGGCAGGTACCGTTGTTGGTGTTTGCCAATAAACAGGATTTACCAAATGCGCTCACAGCATCTGAGGTAGCCGAAGCGGCGCAATTAGTGCGTTTAGAGGAGCGCACCTGGCAGATAATGGGCTGTTCGGCGGTTGATGGAACGGGCATCAAAGTGAGTGCACAAAAAGTATTTTATGTATACATTCGTATGCATACATATGTATGCACTTGCATTAATATTTTTATATTGTATTTTGCTTTGCCTTGCAGGAAGGTATGGATTGGGTCTGCAAGAATATGAAGAAATGAAAAATTGCATATTCATTCACACGTACATATGTAGTTTCTAACTCTCTAAGTGCTCTTAACTCGCTTCTAAGGCAACAACAACAATTCAATGCAATCAAGTTCAAATTGAAATATCATATACATACATCCAAATATGTATAAGTATGTATGTATTTAGGAAAGTAAATAAGTAGTTGATAATTTTATTAGTTAGATAATAATTTATTGAAATGCACTCGAAATTTAAACGTAAAAAATAAGAAAGAACGGATGTCCTTGGCCCTGCCAAAGTCTTTATATACCTTTCATGAGCATATCAACTTTACTGCGTAAAGCAAAATTCGACTTCGAAGATTTTCAGTGTGAATATTTACTTGAATTTATGTACATACAAGACTAATTTTCACCATTTTAGATGCTTTTTCGACGAATTTTTGACCTAAAACCACATAACTGAAAAAGTCAGTCCGGGGGAAATATGTTATTGTTGTCCGGTTACTTGGTGGTTGGTTGATTCGACAAATGATCAATGCATATGCGTACCAAGTTTGATTAAGATATCTCCGAAACTAAGTGATTGGTTTGCGTTCCAGGCGGACAGACAAAGACACAGACAGATGGGCATAAATAAGCTCGTCATACTCATACTATCGGTATAAATTTGGGTGGTTCTATCGCTTCTCCGTGTGGTACTTACATACATACTTCGAACCAAAGTTAATATACCATTTAATGTTCATGAAAAGTATAAAAGCTAACATGGCCATGTGCTAATAAACTACGGCATAGAGTTTATACATAAATACGTACATGTCTTTATGTATTAGTTCCAAGAAATAATCATAAATATATTTGTATCAATATCTAAAATATCAAAGTTATAAACAAAGAAAAAAGCACCGAAATAAAGATTTTTAGTAATTGAATGAAAAAGAGTAACACGAGGCAAATTATGGCGACATAATATTTATGATACCTGGACGTTGTTTGGTTTTTAGACGTATTTTTTTTATTAATCAGCAAAAATATTATAAACAACAACGCTTCTACTTAAACAGCTATTAAGTAACCAAAATTTAAAATCGTTACTCGTCAAAGGCAAAAAAAAGGCGTTGAAAAAATGTAAGATCTGATTGCCCCGGAGTTGCCTTACTGCGGCAATAATTCTTCTTTTAGTTAAAAGTCAGGCATTTATGAAAATGGATCGCTTAGCAAGCGCACATTCCCTTAAAATTGTTAAAACCTGCTACAGAAATGATGATTCGAACCACTTTCGTGCTTTAAGTGGAGCAGATTATGGTATGGTATGGCATATAGTGTATGTAGTGGGGTAAAATTTTTAAAAAATTTAAAGAGACTGTATCTGAACTGGAACTGAAGCCAGCCGCAACGCCGTACTTATATTGATTATTCGGACAAAATGTTCTTCAGTGACGAGGTACACTTCTTATTCGGGGGATACGTAAATAAGCAAAATTGGCTCCGAGAAACCTCAACTAATTGAAGAGAGGACTTGACTTTCCCTATCGAAGGGCGATCGCAATTAGAAAACTTGATTTGCTATAATTTTGGATGTTAGTCGAACCAGGACTCGAACTCTGATCTTCAGATTGGCACTCGGCTATTGCGATCGCTTCGGTCTTAATATTTTATTTAAAAAATCCATTGGAAGAGTGCAAATGTTTTTTTATCATAATTTTTGACATTTATTAGTCACAAATATCTTAGTAACGGCTAATTTTAAGCTTAAAATACAACTAAATCTAACTAAGATTAATTAAAAATATGCAGCCGCAATCATTTTCTCCATACCGATCGCCGCTTCGCAGATCAACATCACATCCACAGCTCGTCTGTTGTTGGTTTTCTTCTTTCTTTCTTTCTTTCTTACTCCGTTGCTGTCAGTTGGCCCAAACGACAATTTCGCATTCAGCGCACACAAGCAAACCGAGTTCTCACAACTCATTGTGCACATACTCAGTGGTCACTTTGGCCTCGCCCTCATGGAAGCCACTGCAATCAACTGGATATTTGGCCTAGAAAGAACGTAGAAATAAAGAAAAGATAAACATACATACATACATACATATATAGGTACTTATTTTATTTGTTTTTTTTTTTTTCATTTATGTATTTAAATTAAAAATGAACCTCACGAAATGTGTAAAAAGAAGAGTAGAAAACCAATTGTAATCGCGCTCAAATCAAATTGGGTCAATCAAGTTAATAAAGAAAAACAAATTGTGTCACATTGCCATGCGCATTAGTATGTTTATGGTAGAAAATACTTGGTACCTCGGCAAGTGCTAATTAACATGGACTTACCTCACATTGGTAAGGCGCATTTATAACGCCAAACAATGTCCAGAACGGTGTGCCAGTTTCGGTGCTAATGAATATGGCTGCTCCCATGCTGCCGATTTTCACGATTTTCGGACTAACACCGGAAATAAGCCCGCGCGCATTGCCAGCCGCATCTTGTTCGGGGGAATTCAATTCACAGAGCACATAACGGTCACATTGTGGCGATTTGGAGATGAATCGGTAGGCACGATGTACTTTGAGCACGGGTTCGATGACCTGTAGAGTGTAAATTTGCATAGATATTAGTAATATTTTCTTTAAAACTATAATTTTTTTATATAAAAAACAAGGCGAATGGTTTTCAATGAGGCAATTCTTTCTTCGGAGTGGGTATTTTTGGCACCTGTTCTTGATATGATAACCCGCAAGCCATTGTTAAGTCACTGTTTGGTGTGCTCTGTGGGTAGAGTGAATTATTGGTCCATTTTTTTTTCAAAAACGAAGGCGGCCATACTATTACAGTCAATGGAAATACAGTTAATGACTTTTTCATGACTGAATTAGAGGATGTTGATGCGAATGACCTTTGGTTTCTACTATACAAGATGGCGCAACGTGCCATACGACCAACGAAATAGTCCATTTATTAAAGGTAACTTTTGGTGAGTGCATTATCTCACATGGTGGCCATATGGCGAGTCCTCCGATTTAACACCACTGGACTATTTTTTGTGGGGTTTTGTGAAGTCGCTTCTCTAGGCAGATAAGCCCGAAATGATTGACGGTTTGGAAGAGCATATTCCGCGCGTGGACTCTCAACTAGATTGTTTTTCGAGCCAGCCGCGACGGTCCTTTGGCCGAAGTAATTTTTAAAACATAATGGAAAACCCCAATCTTTTTAATAAAGCTAAAGTCTTGGACATAACAATAAATTGTATGCGTTATATTTTCTCTTGAAAACCACATGTCTAGAAAAATCACCCTTTATGTAAAAATCGTCCGATTTCTGTAACTTTCACTGTAAATATTTTACATATGACTTTGATGCAGAAAACCAAATGCTTTGACCTTTGCGACTATATTAAAGGGGTTAAGATCTAATAATTTTTTTTTTTTAAACTGTGTGATCTGTTAAGAACAAACGGACAAATGGTTATTGCTAACCTAATTCGCTCGTCGAATTGAATTTGAATTTTCTATATTTTTAAAAAGTTTTTAAGTAATTAAACTATTGTATAATAAAACAAATTTTTAAATTCTCTCTCAAAAAAACTAAATTCACTCCACACTTCCTATTACAAGGTATTCTTCTGCTCATTTCACCGGCTCTTCACTCTTCTACTCACCTCCAAATTGAGTGTGTCTGTGAGTTTGTCACTCAATTCGGTAGCATTAAACTGCAACAGGCCTCGCGCTTGACCCAATTTCAGCAATTCTTTAGCATAGCCCACAGCCGGTTTTACATATTGACGCGAGTCGATCTTCACGTTGAGATGATGTTTGGCCACATGATCGAAGAGATTTGAGATGGTCTCACTGGCGCGACTGGGATCGAAGTATGTACTCTTTGGATAACCTTGAGATTTGAGAAAACCGTTGAACATCAGTTGTGCCGTTTGGATATATCTGCGGGCAGAGACAAAGAAAATACAATGAAATTAATGACAAAAATAAGCAAAAACAAAAAAAAAAATTAAATAATGTTATGGAATGCATGTAGATATGTAGATATGTACATAAATATGTGTATATGTATATGTATCCACACAAAATGTCTGTATATTTGTATATTAATGGAGGTGAGCGTAAATAATGAAGGGAAGTTACGCGGTCTGCTCGCCGTCAAAGTGAAAGTCTGTTGTAAATTACTACATTTTTTCTTCTTTATTCATTATAATTTCATTTCTACCACTCCGCGCATTCTACCAAAAAGTTACTTTGTGCTTTTATCCATATACTTAAAGGTTTTGCTGCTAGAAAGCGTTGTCTTAATTTGAAGGTGAAATTAAATGGCAGAAAATAAGAGTTAATGATTATGACGTCGGTCATCATTGTTATGATTGTTTTCTTATTTTTATTATTATTTTTTCTTCGTGGTGTGATTTTTCCATTAAATTACCGTTATTTTGCAGTTTGCTATTGCATTTTAATAAGTTAATTCTCGAAACAAAAATTATTTATAATTTTCTTTTAGATTGGCTGACATCTATGTAAGTAGATATTAATTTGTTTAATGAAGAAAAAAAATTTAATTTTATTTCATTTCATTTCATTTTATTTTATTTTATATTATTTTATTTTATTTTATTTATTTTATTTTATTTTATTTTATTTCATTTTATTTGATTTTATTTTATTTTATTTTATTTTATTTTATTTTATTTTATTTTATTTTATTTTATTTTATTTTATTTTATTTTATTTATTTTATTTTATTTTATTTTATTTTACTTTATCTTATTTTAATTATTTTTTTTTTTTTGGTTATTTTATTTTATTTTATTTTATTTTATTATACCTTATTTTATATTTATTTATGATGTTTTATTTTATTTTATTTTATTTTATTTTATTTTATTTTATTTTATTTTATTTTATTTTATTTTATTTTATTTTATTTTATTTTATTTTATTTTATTTTATTTTATGTTATTTTATTTTATTTTATGTTATTTTATTTTATTTTATTTTATTTTATTTTATTTTATTTTATTTTATTTTATTTTATTTTATTTTATTTTATTTTATTTTATTTTATTTTATTTTATTTTACTTTGTTTTATTTTATTTTATTTTATTTTATTTTATTTTATTTTACTTTATCTTATTTTAATTATTTTTTTTTGGTTATTTTATTTTATTTTATTTTATTTTATTTTATTTTTTTTTTATTTTATTTTTTTTTATTTTATTTTATTTTATTTTATTTTATTTTATTTTATTTTATTTTATTTTATTTTATTTTATTTTATTTTATTTTATTTTATTTTATTTTATTTTATTTTATTTTATTTTATTTTATTTTATTTTATTTTATTTTATTTTATTTTATTTTATTTATTTTATTTTATTTTATTTTATTTTATTTTATTTTATTTTATTTTATTTTATTTTATTTTATTTTATTTATTTTATTTTATTTTATTTTATTTTACTTTATCTTATTTTAAATATTTTTTTTTTTGGATATTTTATTTTATTTTATTTTATTTTATTTTATTTTATTTTATTTTATTTTATTTTATTTTATTTTATTTTATTTTATTTTATTTTATTTTATTTTATTTTATTTTATTTTATTTTATTTTATTTTATTTTATTTTATTTTATTTTATTTTATTTTATTTATTTTATTTTATTTTATTTTATTTTACTTTATCTTATTTTAATTATTTTTTTTTTTTGGTTATTTTATTTTATTTTATTTTATTTTATTATACCTTATTTTATATTTATTTATGATGTTTTATTTTATTTTATATTATATTCTATATTAATTGTTTTTATTATTTGCTGCTCTAAGTATATTCTTCCTAATTGAGTACTCATTAGAACCCATTAGACTCTGCACCGTTCCACTGAATAGCGAAATTGCCAAATATAGAACAACTAAACGAGTCGTGACAAATCGAAATTATTTATTTTCTTTATTTGTTTGTGTTATTATCATTAATGTTAAAAAGAATGACGCTAACCGAATAACTGTAACATGTTTATATAAATTGAAAGAAATATCCTACACAAGACAAACAACTCTAAGAGTAACGTCTTTAGCGATTAAGTAAGCCAGTAGGCTGAAGGGGTTTGGGAGGTGGGCGCCAAAGAGATCGCGCTAACTGATTTACCAAGCGTGACAACATACCGAGTGAGCAAGCCATTAACGCACCGGTTCTGACGAACAAGTCGCTTCGCTGAGAATGCCAGAAAGTGGGTCAATACTTTAGTGGCGGTGTGGGTAAGTGCAAAGTCAAGGAGACCGAAAAGTAAATAAATCCGCAAAAAACCGGTTTGGAGAAAATTCATTAATACCTAAGCATTGAGAATGCCAAAAAGAAAGGTACTTACAGAAGAATCTTCGCTCTTTGTTGTATTTTTTCTTTACTTCTTTAACTGAGTGAATTGTAGGTGATCGGTGCTCACTCATATGGACGGTGAGTAACTGTAATTTGTTTAAATCTAGCACCTGTCTGCTTAGGGTGTTCGGCGAGAATCTTTGCATGGCGATTAAAAATATTCCGCAGTATAACCAATGTTAGAAACTTACTTGAGATAAACCTCCGGATTCGCCAAATAGCTCGCCCAATCGGCCAAATACAATGTCGCGGACTTAATCCAACGCCTGCGGAACGACTGATTATTCAGCGAATCGAAAAGTTTGTCATAATCCAATTTGCCATCACGACCCTTGAACCCCTAGAGAATATAAAGCATAAAATCAGTTCATTTCAAAGCTAAGGATATAACCTATGAGTGAAGGGATTTGAGCCTACCTTCATTATCTTATTGACACCCGACTTTTCGTAGAGAGCATCGGCAAGCTCGGAATTTGAGAAGTGATCCCATACCACGTGCAAGTGCTCCAAGAATGGTGGCAGCACCCACGCGTGGCCTTTGTGTTTCTCTTGTGTGTGTTGACCCTCGGGACCAGCAAATGAAGTGACTGCCTGCATGACCAATGGCAAAAGGCTCATAAAACCGCCATTATCCTCTGAATCCCCGTCAACCTCATTCTCGCGCACATTATTATGCACCGAACGGCGCTGTTGGTGATGATGCGGCTGAGACTGTTGTTTACCACCACCATTGTTGGCATTCATAAAGACCGAGGCAATCTGAAGAATGGAATCCAGACCAATACCCGAGTCACTGCCGCTATTACTGCGCGCTCCAGCACCGCCATCATCTGAATCCGCGTCACTGTTGGTAAACATTTCGAGTACATTGCCGATGAGCGCTGGATCGAAGCCACCACCGCTACCGCCACCACCAGAGCGTGCTCCATTTTGTCCAGCGGTAGCCAGCAAACTACCGATGCCGGATAAGATTTGCATAGCGCCAGATGCAGATGCCTTTCCCTGACCGGCGCCACCAGCGTTCGCCTGCATTAAATTGCCTATGAGCGAAGCCACACCAGCTAAACCAGCGCCACCGCCAACGCCACCAGCCGCGTCGGCACCTGCATTACCCGTTTGACTGTTCAACGCTTCCTGTATAAACATAGAGGCCATATCGAGCAATGGATTTGAATCATCCTGCTGTTGGCTCGCCGAACGGGTGAAGGAGACGTTCACACAGAGTAGGGCGAGCAGCAATACAGTCTTTCGCAGCAACAACATCGTTGTGGGGCGATACCGTCCGTCGTCTTTAGCTTTCACAATTCGCACGCAAACCACAAAATCTATACGCGTTTTTCTATTTAATCCTCTTGCTACACGCGACTGATTCTTCAAACGATACGGGTTTTGAAAACTATTAATATGTAGATATGTGTGTCTCACTATCTGTTGGAGCAAAACCTTTGTACGATTTGATTTGTATGTGTCTTTCGAAGTTAGCACCACGCATGCGCAAAAGCGTCCACTTAGTTGGCCAGAAGAAAATCTACTGCTACCCGCTCGAAGCGCATAAAGACGTTATACTTTCTAAGGAACTTTCTTTGAGCAGGTAAATGTGAATCACTTCTCGAGCAACCAACCAAAAAACTCAAAAACTCAAAACAAAACAAGACTTCTCTTTGAAACGCGAGCTCACATGGCTAATCTTGAGTGACATCCCACAAGCCGACACTCTCATTCCGAGCGCTGAGAACTTGCGCTTAAGAAACAGCGAAGGTAGAAAAGACACCGGCAAATCTAGGTACACGTCAGTCCGCACACTGCTTATTGAGCAATACTCCGCTACAACTTGCTTATGTATCCGGTTGTATGTACGTATACATGCTTACATACATTCGCATGTGTTGCAAGTGCTGCGCTCATCGAACCACAGCTCTTGAATACTCGTAGTGGCTCAGATTGCGTATTTTGATTGTGGCTTACCTACTTTCTTTCAGAATACCCGCTTGTTAGCAATTTGCACTGCTTTTGGTCATGCCGAGTGTAAAGGTACTTGTGATATCTATATGTACATACATACATACGTGTACATACATACAAACCGATGTAATTATATTTGAAGTTTTGAGTGTTTTGAAGTCTTTGTGTCGAGTTTTGAAGATGAGAACTCTTTGGTTAAACACAATAAGATTGTTGGTTGGACTTCGGTTTGAGTCTCACTCAAGAATTTGGTATTCTTCGCACAGCCGTAGAGTTCATGATTAGCAATTTCTGCAGACCACTTGCCTGGGTTTTGAAAATGTACAAGAACAACACATAAAATTGGGTTTGACTGGGCAAATTATAAAAGAAATGTAGGATATAGACTCTACTTTCGAATTCCAACAGCCAAATCTGCATCGTTTTGACCAATAAATATGACGTCAGTGGAGTCACGTTGAATCTCTAGTTTTTCCGCCGAGCATAAAAGAGTTACCCTTCATTTCTTACTAGCCCACACTGAGGCGAATCACTTCTGCTGAACGAATCAGCCTGATACGTCTCTCCCAGCATGCGCCTCTTTTTTTTGTACGTCGTTGCTCATCTACATACTTGTAGTCGGTAGTAGTACAACGGGTAATGCACTGGTCCGTTTAACGATGGTCTCTCCGATTATCTGTGGTATCACCAGGAACACACCAGCCACATCACCATTAATTTGTCGCGGCGCCATAAAACCATGTTTCCGCTGCTTTCCTGTGCTATCGCCACCACAGCAAGTGGAGTTACCACGCGCTGCTAATTACGCCAGAAAACGTTTGGGTTTTGAAGAATTTCTTAGATTTTCTGAGTGCAGTCTTTAATAAAACCTCCTAGCCATCAAACAAGAGCATCGTCCGATAGGAACCGGCTACACTTCATCAATATGTGTGCCGGAGCTTAGTGGAATACAGCTGAGGAAACGACAGACCTATAAGAAAAGGACGTTAGAGCGATAGGCGATAACATCGTGAAAATCTACGAACTATTCCCAACCGATATGTCACATGGTCCCCCGGAAGCTTGATATGGCGAGAATGCATAATCATGATGAAAATCTAATTGTCTAAGCGATGTTAGTTGGGTGTTTCGTCTCTTCCAGAGAGATAATCTCGAACCTGATAGAAAACTTTGTCATCGGTTTCATGAGCGTAGTCAGTGGGCTCACCCAAATCATACCGGTAAGGAATTAATGATTTTTCCAAGCTTGCCAGCTGTTAAAGTCAACTCCTCCTTCCAATTAAACAAAGCTGGTAGGAGGAGCACAGTGCATGAACCCACAATGACTTGAACACTGCAGCAACTCGCTCGCAATATCTGCTTCTTTGTGAATGATTGCATGCGAACAGCTTGTTATTTACGGACACCTGCAATTCAACCGGTTTGTAGTGAATCCAATTGTAGTCGCCTCAAGCGTGGCAAGGAAACATTGAACTGCCAAGCCACACGCGGCGGATGCGAAGCTAAAGCTTTGTGTAAATTATTTTGGCTTTCACTGTCATTTCCATTTCCACCGACTGTGAGCAAAACACACATACTCGTACACATTTAATGTGGTGCAAGTTCGGTGGCACAACCGCCTGTCACCTAATGAACTGCAGTACTTCAGCATTCGCCACGATTTCGCCCACCTTGATGCGGCATTTCAAGCAACAACTGCAATAGTTATTCGCGAGACCTCAACGCAAACGCATGTGACATAGCGTCCACAGCCTGAGACTTCATAAATACAATCTACAAACACGCAAAATGCAACTGACTTTCAGAGAGCTGGATAAAGACATTGCCGCGCGCATTGACGCACTCTTTCCGAAGAAGGAATGTTTTATTGAGGTCCTACCCGGGCATGTGGTAGTGCCGAGAAAATATACCAGCATTGCAGACTCTATACGTGAATTGCCCATCTACGAGGATGATGTATGGATGATTTCCTATCCGCGCACTGGTTCAACGTGGGCTCAAGAGATGGTATGGCTGCTGGGAAATGAACTGGATTTCGAAGGCGCTAAACAGATGCAACAGTTGCGATCGCCGTTGATTGAGCTTTCGGCGCTTTTCAGCGAGGATCATCACGAGTGGGTGACGTAAGTTAGTGTAATCGAGTGTTGTTAGTGCTCGAAGTTGTGGTGTAATTAACTTTGAGATATTTGTAGCAATTCCATTGGCAACACCGTTGATGTTGTGCGCAACATGCCACGTCCGAGGTTTGGGCGCTCACACCTCACATGGGATTTACTACCACGCGATTTCGAAAGTGTGAAACCGAAGGTATTCAAAATTAATATCGCTTATTAAAAACTAAGTCAAAATTTTTACGCAAATCTGCATTTCAGATAATCTACACTGCACGCAATCCCAAGGATCTGTGCGTCTCTTTCTACTACTACTGTAAGCTGGTTCACGGACTCAAAGGCCCGTTCGATGATTTTCTGGAGCTCTTTCTGGACGAGCGCTCACCAATGGGTTCATACTGGAATCATGTCTTGCCCTTCTGGCAGCGCCGCAATGAACCGAATGTACTTTTCTTAAAGTACGAAGACATGAAACGCGATCTGCCGAAAATCATACGTCGTTGTGCTAAATTTCTTAATGTGGACTATCAACTCACCGATGAAGATTTGGCGCGGATTTGCGAACATTTGAAATTCGATAAAATGCAGGCAAATCCCGCTGTCAATTTGGAGCCTTTATTGAAGAATGTCTCAGAATCAGACGGACAGAACGGCAACGTCGACAGTAACAATAGCGGCGAGAAGAGTAAATTCATAAGAAAAGGTGAAATTGGTGATTGGCGAAATTACTTATCAGCAGAGTCATCGAAGCGCTTCGACGAATGGATCGAACGAAACTCCAAAGGCAGCGGGCTGGTGTTTGAGTATTAGTAATCCACGTTCGCTGATTTCTTACAAGTTTTCACAAATAATTATAATATTTTAATTTTGATATGTGAGGGATTTAGTAAGTTTTAATAAAAAAAAACAAACTTTTCTTTATTAATGTTGAAACCTAAATTGAGGGTCGCTTAAGGTTGATATTGTCAAAGGAGTCTAACTTTTGTGCTAGACAAGAGTAAAAAAGCTTGATTGCCGCCCGTCTTGGTATCATGCTCTACTCTATTCTAATGATTGGATTGGATTCTGGAATTGCTTTCTACTTGAACATCGAAAATAATTATCTCATTACTCTTGAACAAATATTTTTCTCATTGTCAATACGCAATTGCATTACTTTCAATAAAGAAGAAAGCAGAATTCAATTGAGTTGATGCGGCTGATATCTTTTTCACCAGTGCCCGTTATCAATAGACCCATTGCGATACCGCTGTAAAGTGTCTGCCACCTCAAATGCTAGGAAAATTGTTCATACAGACTGAGGCTAATCAAAATTGTATTTTCCAGTGTACCGTTGTCAGGTGGTGGTTATGGCTGGATAATGATAATGAATATGTATTGCCGTAGACAGAGGTATATCCGCATCATGTCCAGAGGTCTCTTTTTCACATCCGCCTAGATTACTACACCTACATTTTATGGCTTTTCAAGGAAGATAATTATATTTATATTGCTTCGATGGGAAACAAAAAATATTGTATAATTATTATAAATTAATATACGTTTTTTTAGTTACACATATATGTTCGACCGCGATATTCGGCTTCGGTTCATCACTTACTTGTCCATAGAAATGCAACCCTGACTTGTTATTTTTGACAGTCCTATTAAAATTGCAAACAAAAGACAAGCGCTTGAATAAAAGAACGCGCTTGCTAAACGCATCAAAATACAACAAGCAACACAAACGAGTGGACGTGAAGTCGTAAATTATCCATTTCTAGTTAAACAAAGTGCATTCTGATACGGTCGAATCCAGTGACTCATCTATTTTAAGGGCATCATAAAGTATTGGTGCATACACATACATATATAATTTAAGGAATTATTCGGGACACTGCAGCAAGAGTTTCATAGATTTCACAACATGAGTGCATCCGAGGATCAAGTTGATATAAAAGACGATTTAACTGATGCTTTCGGCTCGCTCGGTAGCACCTCTGGCAGTTCAGGTGGTAGCGGTGGTGTAGGTGGTGCCGGCGGTAGCGGTTATTATACAGGAGCTGGCATTGGTGGTGGCGCCACTGGTGTAGGTGCTATTGGCCAGCTCGCAAATGGTTATGGTAGCAGTTATCATAGTTACACAGCAAACATGGTAACTGACCGTCATGCAGCGGAATACAACATGCGACACAAAAATCGTGGTTTAGCGCTTATCTTTAATCATGAAAACTTCGATGTACCGACTTTAAAATCACGCGCAGGGACTAATGTCGATTGTGAGAATTTAGCTCGAGTTCTGAAACAACTAGACTTTGATGTGAAAATATACAAGGACTGTAGTTTTCATAAGTTGAAGCAGCATATAGAGGTGGCTTCACAACAGGACCATAAGGACAACGACTGTATTTTGGTTGCTGTACTCTCTCATGGTGAACTTGGTTATATATACGCAAAAGATGTGCAGTATAAATTGGATCAAATTTGGTCTTACTTCACGCCACAACACTGCCCGACGCTAGCAGGCAAACCGAAATTATTCTTCATACAGGCTTGTCAAGGCGACCGCCTCGATCCAGGAGTAATGATGAGGCGTACGACTCGCACTGAGACCGATGGCGAATCATCAATGAGCTACAAAATTCCATTACATGCTGATTTCCTTATTGCCTATTCAACCATACCTGGATATTACTCATGGCGCAATACTACACGCGGATCATGGTTTATGCAGTCCCTTTGTGCTGAGTTGGCTGCCAACGGTAAACGTCTGGACATTCTCACGCTCTTGACGTTCGTTTGCCAACGAGTGGCTGTTGACTTTGAGTCTTGTACACCAGACAATCCAGAGATGCATCAACAAAAGCAAATACCGTGCATCACTACCATGTTGACGAGAATTTTGCGCTTCAGTGAAAAGACAGCTTTGCGGTAAACCTTCTCTGAGAAAGCCGATTTCTGTATTAGTGAACAACATACGCCATTATCCATTATTTGAGTATCGTAAATGTAATCATAAATTAGTACTACAAATTATTAAGATGACAAATCCCTTCAAAGTATTTTATATCCATATATATATTCTTTCCTATTTCAAATTAAAGCATGTATTTGCATGGAATTCCTTGCCTCTATGCAACTAGTATAAGAGTAATGAAAATGTAGTCCACTAGCGACATTTGAGACAATTATCACGAAAATAGCTAATTTTTAAGACGTAACAAAATTATATTTAGCTAATAGATATTTTTATACATTTATAACTTAATGCAAGTGAAGATATATGTATGTACATGTCGATATTGCTTTTATAAATATGTACTCGTAAGTGCACTGCCAAGTGTATTAGAATCAATGTAGTAAATAAAGACAGTTTATACTTTATAAAAATAACGAGATTTTTCACATATATTAAATTCCTTTAAAGTCTTATGTATGTACATATGTAACGGCCCTGACCTCGAGATATAACCATTTATGGGGCAGACACAGCATTCCGTCATTTCAAACACAACTAATTAGATGACAATGATATTGATGAATTTAAAAAGTCGCGTAAGCCAAATTTGTGCAAAACGTCGTTGTTTTGATGATGCGTACAACCATTCTAGAATATTTGAGCGTAGCTGCTATGTGTATACTTCTACAATATGCACTTTCTGTCTTTATATAAAATCACGAATAGCACGGTCAATTAAAACCCGTATTTAGCTGCTCCAATCCGGAATATAAAAAATGGAAAATTTATTCACTAGTTCCAATTATAACAAATATCATATGAAATAATAAGTAATACATACAGCTTTGTTTTAAATTCTCTATAAATTTTAATTGGGAAGTGTAAATTTAAAAAGGGTAAAAATAATTATAACATCAATTAATTTATATAAATGCACTTTCATTACGTTGACTGCATAACGCAATCAGATTTAGATGTGACCTCCTTCCTTCAACTTGCCAACCAGCGTATCTACATCGGGCACCACAGCGCCTGCTTGACGCACAGGAGGTTCCTCCACCGATACAACTTCAATGCGTGCTGCAGTATCAACACCCAAATCCTTCGCTGTTATTTTCTTCAAGGGCTTCTTCTTGGCTTTCATAATGTTTGGCAAAGTTGCGTAACGTGGTGTATTCAAACGCAAATCAGCGCTTAATACGGCTGGTACTTTAGTTTTTATTACCTCTAAACCACCATCGATTTCACGTGTTATAGTTAAGCCGGCATCCGTCTTTTCGACTTTATTGCAAAATGTGCCCTGTGGCCAATCCAAGACGGCAGCTGTCATCTGTGCTGTCTGATTGCTATCATCATCAATCGCTTGTTTGCCCAAGATCACCAAATCGGCTTTCTCATCCAACGCTAATTTAGCAAGGATTTTCGATACATGTATGGGTTGTAGTAGATCGTAATCTTTACCCGAAACCTCAACATGCACTCCACGGTCAGCACCCATTGCCAAAGCAGTACGTATCACTTCTTGAGATTGTGTGGGACCCACAGAGACGGCGATGACCTCTGTGGCGATCTTCTTTTCCTTTAGTTTAATAGCCTCTTCAACAGCTATTTCATCGAAAGGGTTCATTGAATGCTTCACACCCTCGGTCACCACCCCAGTCTTGTCGGGTTTAACTCGCACCTGAAATGGATGTTTATTTAATTACGTATTCTAGTTAAAGATGAAACCAAGAGTAAACATTGACTCGGTGATTACGCAAAAGGCTATACAAATTAATAGTGATAAGGGCTGATATGAAATTGCTTTGTAGTGGGCCCATAAATCTTACTTACCTTCACTGCGTAGTCGACAACGCGTTTAACTCCAACAAGGACACGAGACATTTTTATTATTAAATTTTTACTCTACAACACCTAGAAAAGAACCTGAGAAGATTAATTGAATCTGTAAATGTTTCCCACTGTGATCTGAAGAAATCAGATAAGTCACCCTGCAACAGATGTCAGGTCCAAAGGTTGACCGATCAAAAGCATTGCCAGTTTAAGACAACTTTTGTGAATCAAAACTTAATATTTTGCTAAATTATATTCACATCGGCAAATGTGTTCCTCTTTCATTATATTCATTATACGAGTTTTACTGAATTGCTTCTATAGTTATTTATAAAACTGCATATTCAAATAATTTAGTGTTGTATGAGCCAGTTTCTCAAACCAATTATCATGTAACTTTGAGCTCCTTGTGAAACAGCTGTTCAGTGCGACTATCTGAAGTAAATAACCAGCAGCTGTTTTATGACACGTTTTTCCAAAACAAACCAACCAATACAAATAAAGTGATGGGTTCCGAGGTGGAGGCAAAAAAGCCCAAGATAAGTGAAAATGCTAATGAAAGTACAACAAATTGTGCCCATTGGGTGCACCGCAAGAAGCGTTTTTGTAAAATGACAGTAAAGACGGGACAAAAGTATTGTGGAGAACATCAACCGGCTGCTGAATTGATACCAGCGGAAGAGGAAATTGCGGGCGAAGTCAATTTTCGTATTCCATGCCCGTTGGACCCCAAACACACAGTATTTAAGAAGAAACTACAAAAACATCTAAAAATATGTAATGCACGCGAAAAGGGCGATTGGCCAGCGTATATAGAAAAGGGTATAAATGTAGGCGGAGAATCCACCGATGCACCAGATTATAGCAAATTAAAAATACACGAATTACTCGATGTAGAATTCTATACTATAGTGGAACGTGTTAAAGAGCTTTATGCACAATTTGTAGAAAACAACATAGATTCACTCAATTTCCAGCACAAACTACTGGACGCGGAATTGGCAAATACTTCATATGGACCCGAGGCCAAAAAGCACTTACTGCAGGCAGCTGCGCTTCTTGGCATACTCGACAATGACAAACAACTGCAAGAAAGTACCAGCTATGTAGAATATGGTGCAGGTAAAGGCCAATTGGCTTTCTATCTCGCGCAATTACTCGAAACAATACCCGGCTCACAAGTAGTGCTGATTGACCGCATGTCCTTGCGTCATAAAAAAGACAATAAGATTGAAGATCGATCTCTGGTACAACGTATACGTGTAGATATTGGCGATTTTCGTATGAGCGGACTGGAACTGCTGCAGCGCACAAAACGTTGCGTTGCGGTATCGAAGCATTTATGTGGCGCAGCGACCGATTTAACATTACGTTGCATTACACAGCCGAATGGTGCGAATTCAACGGTCAGTGCGCCCAGTACAGCGTACGTGCTAATAGCGTTATGTTGTCATCATCGCTGTGATTGGCAAACCTATGTTGGTAAAAGCTTTTTCCAAGAGCATGGATTGCTGAGTCGTGACTTTGCTGTAATAAGTAAAATGGCTAGTTGGGCTATATGTGGTACCGGCATGAGTCGAGAACGTAGACGGGCGCTTGAAGAGCAAGCACAAATGCCTGAAGATGTTATTGATACCAATAAAACGCAGCGATTAACTTTGGCTGAGCGCGAGCGCATTGGTGATATGTGCAAACGTATACTTGACTATGGGCGATTGGTGTATTTGAGGGAGCATGGGTTTGAGGCGCATCTTAAGTACTATGTTGGACGGGATGTGACGCTGGAAAATGTGTGTCTAATTGCCAGAGAGAATGAGTGAGTTTCTGATTGAGTATTTAAAATAGATTTTAATCATACATTTACTTTATTGCAGTGCGTCTAAATCGCTTGAAAGTGAAAATGGAAAATCCGAATCCTAAATTATGGATTTAAGTGACTTTTGTTAGTTATATTTTTTAATATACTATTAGATTTAAACATATCTACTGAAATTTCTGTATGACGATTGTAATGTAGGCGACCAACTTTATCACATGCCTGAAAGTATGCAATGGTTTTAATAATTTACGGGAGACAAGCAACATTGCCACGGGCATATTTTTTATACGCAAACACTATTTCGCAAATTACACACATACATGTGCTGTACATTAAACGAAGTTATTTGATTTGTTGTTAGTTATTAAAAATTAACTTAAACAGTTTGAAAAATTATGGATTCTTTTTGTATCCGTCTTATTTTTATTTTTTTTATTTTTATAATTAACACGAATGATATGAGGATTTCCGTTTTAAAATCCCTTACTTGCGGTCAGCTACTTGCTAAGCAATTGCAATTAATTTGCAAAAATCCCTTCACAAACATTTTTTGCGCTCGTCAATTAATTTTGATTCATTAAAGAGCGCGACACGACGCCCACAACAACAGGAAAAATAATAAACTACAATTGCTTAAAGCGCTCAGCGTATGAATGAATGAATGTAACCTATGAATGGTGGCAGACATGCATGAATGAAACGGTCGATAGAGATGAGAGCTCAAATGAAGCGGCGGTAAAAGTGCTTATGACAATTCAAAAAGGAAATAAAACTTACAGTTTATATAAAAATTGTGGACAATCGCCAGCGACAGTGGTAGACCAAAAACTAATGCCTTACAAACTGTGTACGCTTATAAAGTTATTAATATAATGTATGTATGGTATGTGTGTAATTACAGGGTAAATGTAAGGTTTGTAAATTTTATACTGAACAAACATATGTATCTTCATATGTATATAGATTTTTGATAGTTGAAAGTTCGAGGTCATGTTATTGTTGTTGTTGTTGTACTTATAATGCCCATCGGGCTTCTATTTCATGTAAGAAATATACTCGAAGGTAGATATTTCCATTCCGAACTCGTGAGTAGACGGTTCGAAACCAGTAGTGGTTCTAACCCTGTATATGGTACATACATACGTACGTACAGCCACGCAAACTTCCATGTGACAAGTGTCTTTTCTTATTAGAATTGGCGAATGTGCCAATCAAAGAAGTGTCTGATGGCTGATGGCAAATTATGGATATACCATATTTATGAAAGACAACCAGTCAAAGATCGATGACAAATTATGCGCATAATTAATAATTTGTTGAGCTAATTAATCAGCGAGTTTATAAAGGAAGGGTGTTAGGGTTGACAGGCGATAGTGTTGGCGCCGGCGCCACTTAACGGTAAATATTATCATCGAGAAATTGATATATAAACAAATATTTGCATAAATTATTCCGTTACATAGATATATTGCTACTAAAGAAATCTAGTCGAGTGCGGCTTCGATGGTGGGAGTCGGCTCTAACATTCTTGTTTTTTTACTCGGGCCTATTAATAACATACCTAACATTTTCCCAAAACTAAATACTCACACAGAATTTTCACTTAACTGAAACCCATCGAGGGTTATGTATACACCATCGGTGAGCGGTGAGCGGTGCCTACGTCAAAGCAGAAGCAGTACAACATCGGCACCACCCTAACTTGTCATGTTGGCGTTAATTTGTGGCTGTTGTTGTTGTTGCAACCGCAAAAATATCCCTAAAGTAATTTTTGGGGAATGTTACGGGAGTGACAGTCCTTGGCCGGATAAAAGATCCGGGTGGTTCCGGTATAAAGACCCGACTGTCGCGGGAACTATTGGATTTTAGTCGCCTCTTACGACAGGCATGCCTTACCGCGGGTAAATTCTTCAACCCGTAACCCGCACTCGTTTCTTGGATATCGGAAGCGAAATTTTCTCGAAACTTTTATTCATTTATCCCTTTTCTTGAACTACCGAGCATTTCTCACCCCTAATTTACTCACTGCCCCCGGGGCGAGCCGTGGTTGCAACCACCACAACTTCAACTACATGTAATCGTGATTCAAAATGTCTGTCCGGATGTAATTTGTCTCATTCGAACATGACTATAGATGAGGAAGGTCATGTATTGTGGTATTGTGGCATTTAAGGAGCGCTACAGTAGGAATTGCCGAGAGCGCCTGCGCAAAAGCGCTTTGTTATTGTTGTTTTTCTATAAATAGCAATTCTTGTCTGCACTAACCACGCGACACCGCTGTCTGAAAAGAATGTTTCTAACTTAGCACGCCGTTCGCGTCGAGTCCAGTCGAGTGCCAGCTGTTATGACGTCAATATGCGCCCTACCCACCTTATAAATACGAACGCGTATGTAAATAAAGAAATTAAAACAAACACATAACCGGAGGCTGTGAGCTGACGAGACACCTCGCCAAGCCGCACCAGCCGCTCAGCCGCTCAGTCGTTCTTTCCATTCCATGTGAACCACTAATTTAGATGCCACTTTCGATTTCATTTACTCGCCGCTGCTTGTCCGTCTGTGTGTGTCTGCATAATACACGTATGTTTGTATGTATGCAGCTTGTGTTGGCAACACTGTCAATCGCCAACTGCAAAGCGTCTCAATTAATTAGTCCATTATTTTTCTATTAGAATTGTGCAGTTAATTTGTTAGTATAAATTATAATTTTTTTGTTGCGCACCATTCGCTGCCCGTCGCCAGCCGATTGTTGCCCACAAAGTGTTACATCGAGATACTCAGTGCTTGGAGCACTCGGTGTCAGGGCATTATAGTTGTGGTTTTATGCTAATTGTCTGCCGTCGAAGTGGTTAATTGGAGCAGCGCAGCGGTATTTCCGAGACGCTCAGCAACCCGAGTCTAATGCGATGGGCGGTTCGCTACTAATCGCTGTCGTTTACTGCCTTTGTCTCTAGCGTTCAGCCGTGTGGCATGTAATCACGTGTTAAATGCTCATTAACCGATCAACTTGTAGCCAATTTCACATGTTTCTCCTCACGTACGCTTGTGTGTGTGTGTGTGTGTGTGTGCTCTGTGTGCGTGCCGCACTTTAGTAAAGTTCCAGTTCCTGCCTCGTGATCGGTCGCTTACTGTAACGAAAGGTCATTGGCCGCGCTTGAGTGTCACTTTCATTTGGGCTTCGCACCTCTGCTCACGGTTTTTTCCGCAAAGTCACTGCAGTGGTGCGATCGACCGTTGAAAGTCGTACATAGGAAAAGCCCATGCACCAATAAGCAACCGCCATTTATTGGTTGGGTGAGAGCGGGTCGCCCGACTGACTGCGACTGACGGCGACTGGCGCTGGCACCGTTAAGTCTCCAATGTAAACAAACGTTCATTGCGGGCCGCTTTTAGACGCGATTTCACTTTCGCACGCTGCCTAACTTGTTGACGAACTTGCTTGCTTACTTGCCATTTCTTTGTCGCCGCCACCGCGCCCCGCGCCCCATGCCTTGCGGTACAAACCACATTCGTGCGCTTGCACCTCTCTTCACTTGCTCATAGGCCACCGAGAGCTGCGGTTGCGACTCCCAGCCAAGACCAAGTGCTCCGTCAACATTTAGGCCAAATTGCCTTTTCATGAATTGCGCATGAATGAATTCATTCGTTGGCTCATTCCGGATCTATCTCGCGCGAATGCAGTTTTCATCTTTGCTTGATTGCTTTGCTTGAAGCGCTTGAGGAGGTGCTATTGCTGCTCTGCGCTCCAGGATGTTTTTCTTTTTATTGCCAAATTTGTCTTCAACATTAAATATTTATTTATTTTAATGCTTGTGTGTGTGTGTATGTGTGTGTTTGTGTGTGCAATGCATTACAATTATTGTTGCTGTTATTGCAGCGCTCACAAGTTGGCAGTGAAAGTTTTCTTGTCACGGATTAACTACTTTGGAGTTCACTGTTTTTGCTGTGGCGCTTCTTGATTGCACTCGCTCGTCGGCGATTAAGCGGATTCTGCCATTTTCATTGCTCACAAACCGCTCCGGCTGCTGACTGGTTTTCGTTTTCACCTTCTTTTGCTTGTTGTGAGAAAATGGAATTATCGCACGAATTGAAAAGCGAATATTTGTACATACATATATACGAGTACATATATGTATACCTATTTACATACATACACATGTAGTATATATATATATATATACCGATTGTGGCTAAAACGAATAAGACTATAGTAAAAGCCTTAATTAATGGATGGATATCGTATTTTGGAGCTCCCCTTGACATTACAACTGACTCCGGCTTACAATTTCAGAGCGTAGTTTTCCCTCAACTAATGAAATTTCTTGGCATTAGCCATTTGAAGGCAACAAGGGACCAGCCGCAGGTGAATGCCCTACCCACCCCCGATGGATGAACGTCACAATCTGCATCAAAGCGAAAATTTGTAACCACGCCCCGAGGAAAGAGAAGGACAATGTAACCATTGGATGCCTTCAATGAGCGCCTGGAACGTGCTTATGAGCGTTGCCCCCGCCAGAATGTGAAAAGTGTGCTTCCCAACTTTAACGCAGGGTGAACACAACTGTCGGAAAATTTTGACTTCATGACGAAACATCCCCAAATGGGCTCTGTAATACTAGATTCCAATACAAGAAAATTCATTAAGCTGTCTACAGATCTACATATATCCAATGTTCTTGATATGAGTACGATGTGTTTTCGGAGAGGTAAGAAGAAGGGGTAGTACGGAACATTCTCTTGTAAGACTGAAAGAGGGGATACAGTAACTTACTTCCTGCCGACTGGCAGTGAATATGAAATTGAGGAACTGACAAAGTTGCATGTATCAGATTCTTTGCAAAATATGCTCCCTTGGAAGCGTGCGACGACCTAAGTGTTCTCTGCCCAAACCACAAAAGGGGAATCTCACAGTCTGCGCCAATCCCTAATTAATATCGCATATAAGGTTCTATCGAACCTATTGTGTGTAAGACTGAAGAATCTACAATTGACCAGATATTCATCTGAGGATCGGGAAGAACCCCTCCGAAATGATCTATACCATACGAGGTTTCTTGCAAGGTGATTTGTTATTGCGTGATTTTTTTATTTATTGCAGATCTGTAATAGAGAACGTAGAATCTTCTATAAGAGTGCACATCTGCTGACGTTTGCCGATGATATTGGCGTCATTGGACTTAACAAGCGCGCCGTGAGTTCTGCCTTCTTCAAACTGGATAAGGAAGCGAAGCGTATGGGTTTGGTAGCAAACAAGACGAAATATTTCCTGTCATCAAACAAACAGTTATTGCATTTGAGACTGGGCTCCCACGATATAGTTCAGCGAATCTAGAGACAGCGGTTATGTTGGCTTTGAAAGTTTTCGAAGCAATAGTCGCCGGTGGCAGCAGAGGATGAGATAGACCTCCACTCGGTTGAAAGATCTGATGGAGAAGGACTTGATTGCACTTGGTGTCTTCAGTTGATGTCGAACGGCTAAACGTAGAACCGACAGGCGCACTCTTGTTAACTCGCTTATAATTGTGTAAGATTGGTCTATGGCAATGAAGACGATGAAACTTCCAAGACAAGTCACTATAGCTATGTACATATTGTATATCTATTTTTCCCTCCTCAATCGAAAACAATATTATATGAAGTCCAGACCCTATAGGAATACAGTCTGTGCAGTTTTGTATTTTTCGGTGGTTTCGAAAATTGAAAGATTTTTACTTTTCTTTACTACTGCTACTTGCCCAGCAAGAAATAACACAAAAATTCATGCGGCGCCCCTTCTTCAGTGTTTGAAAAATGTCATCTTCGCTGTTAGCGCTTTCTCTACATTCTCTGACATCTCGCTAACCTTTATCGAAAGTGGTGATTCTTCCATGAGAAACTTGGTCTGATCTTTCCTGTGCGGTAGTTACGGAGTAAACTTTTACCAGACCGACCTTGTGGTTGAGTAGCCAGACCAATGGTTGAAATTCCAGAAAAAGTTGGTTTTTATGTGTGGTCTTTACTCCCCAGAGGATGTAACTCCACCAAGTAATATTTGTCCATTCGGAGGCGGTTTAAAAATTTAGGCACCTCCATTGACGCGCGCCCATCGGTTGGAAAAATCTCCAAGCATCGGTAGCTTGGAGTTGCGGACGCTGTTGAATTCAAAATTTTACTCCAGTTTCCATGCGCCCGCTTTTCCTGCTGGGTATGACCTCTTCGCCTTATTATTGTACATTTGCAAAAGCATTGCTGAGCGCGAAAATTTCAAAACACGGAATCAAAGCGAGTGCGTTGTGAAAACGCGGAAGATTTTTTTGTGAAAAATTTTCCAGCATTGGATTTTTATGGTTTGATTATGTAGTTATTTATTTACTTTGGTTCGGCTGAGTGCGGCGCAGTCGCAGGCGCAGTCGCAGGCGCAAGCTCGAGTTGATCGCAGAAGCATTTAACTAAATATGTATATATAGTATATATAGAGTGGCGGCCGCAATGCTTAGCAGTGTGTATTAACATTCCGAAGGCTGGGACTCGTCTCCTGGTCCGACCAACATCGGAAATTATAGAAAATTTATTTTTCAAATTGCAGTCGCCCCTCGGCGGTGAATTTCAAGCCGTCCGAGTTTATTTCTGGCACGAATACCAAAGTTTCTCGGAAGCGGCTGAGAACAAACTGTAGGTCCCTCCATTTGCTGGCGGAGGAGCTCGGCCGAAAATAGCTTCAGCGGTTACAAAGCTCGAACTATCAATTATATATAGAGTGGCAATATATGTATGCGAAAATGTATGTATGTATGTATGTGTGTGTGTGTGATGCTCGTATAATATTCAATTAACTACAATTTGTGGTATAATTTGTTGAATTTTCTGTTTTTGTATTTGTTTCGGCTTCTGCTTCTGCGCCTGCGCCTGCGCCTGCGCCTGCCTCAGTTTCGGTTTTGGGTCTTGGAGTTTTCTTTGTTTTTCTCTTCACTTTCGGCAGCAGTGTGTAAATTTTCAATTGTTTATATGTACCATATATGTGCGTATGTATGTGTGTATTTTCTTGGCATTTTTTCCTCGTCTTATTATTTTGCATTTTAGTTGGCTATCGAAGCTAACTGTAATTAAGTTGTAATATAATCCAACTTTATAGCGTGTTTAATGCTGGTATGTATGTGTGTATGTACAAAAGTATGCACAAGCACTTACTTACTTGCAGACTTGTACACACACACATAAATCAAAATAAAAACTTTTATCTTTTTTTACCTGAAGTTGGTATTTACCATATATATGTACGTCTATGTGAGCTATGCATGCACTCGTATATATGTAGTAAGGTATACACATGTATACATGTATGTATGCATGTTTTGTGGTATGAAGGCAACAAATTTCCGTGAAATTATAGAAAAAAACAATTGATAACCGCATACCTTTAACCATTCAAATATATGTACATACCATATGTATGCACATACATATATATCTGTATATTTATATTTGTCTCGTTATGTAAACCCCCTTTGAAGTCACAAACTCAATCTAGTCAGTTCCGTGAAGGCTCTGTTCCCAGTAAAATTTGATAATTTTTCAAACTTCAAGTGCTGGGAACCAAACTGGCTAAGATATGAATCAAACTGCACCAGCAGTCACATACAGACCAATCTGTACGAGGTACAATGCTACAGTTACACCGAATGAGAAAACTCAGCTAAAGCCTGGAAAAATGATAACTAACAGCGAAATCGAGTTGATCGTTCGGAACAAGCGACGCGATCGCCAAAAATGGCAAATTAACCGATCCCCTGATGCAAAAGCCTGACTTAAGTTGGCAGAAAAAATCTAAAAGTCACGGCGAAGGAAAAACTAAGAAAAATCTTATTTTGTCTTTTAACGCTTTTACTAAGAAAACGCTTTGGAAACGTAGCAAAAATCTTAAGGGCAGAACGGCTGAGGACCTTGTTTTGCAGAACATCTCAGCACGATATTTCAACCTAATACTGCTTCGAGATACATTGTAACTTCCGGGGCTTCTGCGTTCGAACTAAAAAATATTATTACCATCTTAGATCACCTGACGACGATCATGTCACATCAAAAATGCTAAATATGGAAAAAGTCACAGATATGATAGATTATGATAGTTAAATTAGATGAAGACGCCACCGTGCCGTAATCAAATAGACCATTCACCCAGTTGCCTTGCCCGTCCAAACTTCTCTTCATGAAAGTAGTGTAACTCCTACACCCCAATTGAACTAGTAAATAACTAACGAAAGAAGAAAAGCTATCGGCGGTTTTCTTGATGTGGCGCAACATTCGGGGTTTGGCATGATGGTCTAATTCATAAAATTACACAATTACTACCTAACGAGGCGATTTACTATAAAAGTAAATGATGACATAACAGAAGTGTATCCAATAATGGCAGGTGTTCAGCAAAGCAGTATTCTAGGGTAATTATTGTACATACTGTGCACCGAAGATATTCCTACAAGTGACGTAGTAGTTCCGTTCAAACTCAAATCTGCCAGTTTAAATTGATTTTTAAATGGGAAGTCCGGTGTTAGCCTTAAAAACAAATCATTATTTAGTAACAATAAAACCGATATGGAAGTATGGAATTCAGAATGGATGCACCCTGGTACATATATATGTTGGGTGTATGCATTAATTCGTGGGGTTTTTTTTTCGAAAATTAAGACTTTATTGTGAAAAAATGGTCTTGATCAACTCCTAATACTTTTGCAAGTTCTTCTTGCGTCTGGCATGCATCTGCGTCGAGCAATGTCTCCAATTATTCGTCTTGAATTTTTTTTGGCTGTCCGGGTCATTCTCCGTCGTCTAAGTCGAAATTGCCACTTCTAAACCGTGCAAAACACTTTTGGCACGTTCGTTCGGCTAAAGCATGGTCACCATAAACGTCCAGTAAAATACGATGGCTTTCGGTAGCACTTTTCTTCATGTTAAAGTAATGAAGAAGAACTCCCCGCAAAAACACTTTATCTGGTACAAATTTCGTCATTTTCAAATGAATGAAACAAATTGTTGTTCACGCTAAAACAAATGACATTTACTGAAAACGACGCGAAATGACAGTACCTTTGAAATGAATATAGCCACAGCTGAACACGATGCGAAATAATACTAGTAGAGCCCTCTCTTGGAAAACCCCACGAATTAATGCATACACCAAATATAATTGGCGCTTTTTAACCGTTGAAGCGATTTTCGGCCTCCAGTTTCTGGTGTGCGTCTTGATGTTTTTCCAACAAACGGAGGGACCTACAGTTTATACTAAGCCGAAATACACTCGGTGGGGTGGACATTCTCTGCCGAGGGGCGACCGCAATTAGAAAACTTAACTTAATTTTATATTTAAATTAATTTTCCATAACTTTTGGATGTTGGTGGCACCCGGATTTGAACCCGAGCCTTCCGAATGTCAGTACGCAATGTTAACGCCGTGCTCTGCTCAATCCACAAGAAAAGAAACCACATAATCTGCGACAATATCACAGAAAAGATTCTATTTGGCCAGGGAGAACCAGCACAAACGAGATGTTCACGTGGAAAAGAGCCATAGACAAAATCGACAAAAGCTAACTCGTACAAAAGTCAATTCTTCGGTTAAATCTTTCCGTCAATCTAAAAAAAGCTTTCGATAGCACGAAAAGCTTCTGTCTCTATGCCGATATGTGTGAAAGAGCTGAGTGGGGAGTTTAAGGGGTTCAAGCCCTTAAAGACAAATAATAGTGTTTCTTGACTGTGACTCATATTATAAACTCGCTTATTCAAATCAAAATGAAAAAAGCCTTATTAACTGCTGATCCTTTCAAAAAAAAAATATATATATATATATATGAAAATGAGCCAATACGCATTTTATCCAATCGAATTTGTGCACATTTGAAAACGATTCGCTTCTAAATCGCATTCCCGCATGCAACTTGCAATCAATCAAATTATTAGCGGAGGACAAAAACAAAAATACTCAAAGTCAAAGTAAAATAATTCCGCTGAATTTTGGCTGCGAAAGGGCAACGAGTGAACGAGTGAACAGCGGAACGCAGCTTTGAAAAACGCTTTCGATAAATACAAGTATTTTGGCAAAACTATTCATTTAATTTTTGCCACTCTTCGCTGTTGTTGTTATTGTTGTTGTTGTTATTGTTGTTGTACCTATATGATCACAATGAAAACAGCAGTAATTTTTGTAATAGGCATTTAATTTTATTTAAACCGCTCAAAAGGTGCGCGTCTGCGATTAAATATCGATATGAAAAAGGGTGGAAAAAAAATTTGATCAAAAAAATTTATAAAATTAGAAATAAAAAAAATTAAAATACGTGTAGCCTCTGCCTGCCCACAATTTATTGGTATGGTATGAAATGATATGTTTTTATCGATAAAAAGCGAAAAATCTGCATTTAAATGCAATTTAACAAAAGGCCTCAGAGCATGCGCTGCTGGAATTTCGTGTAGAAAAAACTCTATACTAACAACAACAACAACACTAACAAAAGCGCAAATACATATCGTCAGAATTTATTGGAATTATATGTTATTTGTTTGAGCGAAAATCAGCAAAACAACGCGAATCGAACGATTAGAAATGTTTTAAAAGAATTCTAGCAAAAGAACATTGCTTAAAAAAAGACTGCATACTTACACACACACACACACACACACACAAACGGCACAGTGTTGATATGAAGAAGGTTCTAACTGAGCCTCAGCGCAAGGGTACACGCTCAAGCCATGGCCTGACGAGCGCACGTCGTGTGAGGGGAAAAACATTTTGGGTGCCTGACGCTTCCTAATATGGGATACGCTTTGACTTTCTTGCTCTATTTATTATATTTTTTGCCATTCGTCTAAGTGGGTGCGCGTGTACGTGTGTGTGAGTGTGTTTGTAGGTATGTGCCAACAAATTATTGTTGGGTTCATTTCTGCTGTAGTTGCATTGCTTCTATCGCTACTGTACTCCATAATTTTGTGAGGGTGCCGCCAAACGAAGTGCCTTTTCTGACTTTCTGCCTTCAAATGTGAAATGTGTAGCACATTTTTTTCAAGCATAATTTTTTGGACGAACCACAGAACGTCTCCGGGCAAAAGGACACATGACTGACTGACCAGTTGACTGGTTGGCTGAATGGCTTGATGGCTGGCAGAGCAATTTGACCAATGCATCGATTGACTGACTGTGCGCGATTGTGTGGCGGCGCGGCTGAGTGACGTGTCTGACTATATTGCAAACGCAAAAAGTAAGAAATTCCTTTTTTTTACAATTTATTTTATTTTTATTAGAACTCTACAAAAAGTATTGCTATTTTTTCTCTTTTATTATTTTCATTTTGCCTCCCTATTAATTTAAGTTTGATTGGTATTTTTGAATAGATCATTCAATGGGCAAAGGCGACGGCAAGTCGCACAGCGTTCGCAATGAGCCGCTGAACATCGCCACCACCAGACACCAGGACATCGTTGGCAGTCGCAAAAGTTCAAGGATTTATACGCCAGCTCGCAGTGAGTAGCGCAAGCCCGACAATAGTGGTTTAGTGACCCCATTGAATGTGTGGCAAATTGCCGGAAATATATATTTATTAAAAATCGAATACCATAGAATTAATCAAAGAACTCTTTAGTAAAAAAAAAAAAAATTAAAAAATAAAATATAAATAAAAATAAAAATATGACATTAATACTCACGACTTCTTTTCAAGCCCTCCGACTGTAAGTCATTTCATACTTCTTCTATTTTTTCTTTAACAACTTTTTATTTTTCCTCTTTTGTCGTCGTCCTCGGCGTGTGCCAAATTTCTCAGCTGCTTTCGCCTTGCTTTGTGTAATTCTCTATGTCATGTTGGGTAACTTCCCTTTACTAGATTGACAACTTAATCCATTGATTTCCATTGATCTCTGCCTTCGATCTGCCGGAATTCAATACTCAATACTCAACTCTTTAACTCACACTTTTACTATTGAGAATTGCGCGAAAGTGATTTGGCAGATGTCAATCGGTAGTCAATGCAGCCGCTGTGGCACTTGTGTGGGCGTGTCATAAGGTGCGCTTGTAAACAAGCTGTCACCAGCAAGGACAAGGTTGTGTGTGAAAAGGGTTGATTTGTATTTGTAAGGAAAATATTTCGTTGGGGAACAATTGTAATTCGATATCTTTTGCCACATGGCCGTGTGTGACTGTGCAAAGTGTAAGATTTCGGAACGCATCGCCTATTTGCTCGACGAAAGTATTGATTAATTTATAATTTAAAAGGTGAATGTATATATACATATGCGAGTATATGTAATTTATAATACTGAAGAAAGTAGTGCAAGCTGCAAAGTTAAATCAAGAAAATATTGACTTTCTACAATGGTCTACAGTCGTTGGCATACTCGCACGCCGCTGATATTGACGCCCATGAAAGTTCAGCTTCTTCAGGCTGGACAAATGATTAAACCAAATTAAATGGAAATAACTCTCGTAATGCCTGGCAGCCTCAGTAGCTGAGTAGTTAACAGTGCGTACAACCATGTGACAGGTCATGAGTTAGAGTTCTGGGTAGAGCGACATCCAAAACCCAAACTCCTCCGAGGGTGTTTCGGATATGAATTAAAAAGCTCCTTTAAAAAGTCAATCGGCCATTCGCAGTTGGCGTGGAATAAAATATGATCCCTACATTTTTTTGGGAAAATATCGAGACGCACATTACAAATTGTAAGAGGAGCTCGATCGCCTTCAGCGGTTCTGAGGAGCCAATCATAAATATATTATACGATAGTCATCAGTATTTTTGAGGTAGAAATTGGAAGTTTACTTGCTTAGAGCTTTTCTGCTGAACAAATGCTGAACAAGTGGACCTTTAAGCCGAATAGGTCGAAGTGGGTCCAGTGAAGTTCCACTTGAAGTTTCACTTGCCCACTTTACCAGGACGAATGAGAAGATAACAATATACAAAATAATAATTCCAATATTTGGAAAATTAGTTAGTTGGAGCGTTCTATATGATATCGACGATTGATTTCCAATAGTTGACCGATCTGGTCTGTTTCTTCAAATGATCAATAAAGTTTAAAAAACATTTGCTCACTAGGTTTTCTTGTAATAGCTCGAAGACTGAAGGACTAAATTGCCTTCAACCAATCCTTCCTTCTTTTCGCAGTTTGGCGCCGATTGAAAGTACCAAGTACAGCCGAATTCTTGATCTTTCCAACGGAGTGGAGGTCCCCTTTTCCTTTGGTCAGCATAATCGCTGTCCCTTGATTCGCCGTATAAATTGTACAGCTTATCATCCCATTGGCTGCGATATTCGCCATTCCCAACCCGCCGAGGACCATTAATCTTACGCAAAAGCATTTCTCTCGAAAACTTCTAACGCCCACTCATCAGATGCTGTCCATGCCTCCGCAGAATGAGTATTATAGCGACTTGTAGAGTTTGGTGTTTGGTTGACGAGAGACTTACTTTTCAATTGCCTACTCTGTCCAAAATAGCACATGTTGGCAAGAGTTATTCTGCGTTGGATTTGAAGGCCGATATTGTGGTTGGTTTTGCTCTCGTTTACGTCTCGTTTCGTCAGGAGGAAGCAGAATTTACGGCGCGGTTGTTGAAGCCAATGATGTCAACATCATCGTCAACATCATCGTTCTACTTCAGCTGCTGTATACTTTTATATAGGAGTGTACCATCTCTATTCTCTATAGAAGTCACACGATAAAGAGTCACTATGTCAGAAACCTCGTTTAGTATTGAAGAGCTGACGAAGCTGTATAAGCTTTATGGCAGCTACTTTTCATGCTACTTTAAAGCCAACGAAGAGGTGGTGTGAGTTGATCTTCTTTTCACTGGTATTTTCCAAGATTTGGCACATGCTGAATACATACATATATGGTATACTGAACATCTGATCAGGTCAGTATAAATTTTGATGGGCCTATCTTACTTACATACATACTTTGGAACAAAGTTAATATACCATAGCATGTCATGTACAGGAAAGATATAAAGACATCGTCTTCTCATTTGCCTTTCGAACCCAAAAACTTTTTGCAAACAAACACTGCAATTAAAGAAATATTTGGAAAACACTAAAAAAATGCACCCAAAATTGAGGAATAAATTAAAATTTAAATACTTCCCGACCTGTTTTGTGCCCCTAATTATCATGTGACTTAATTGAAGAAATATAAATAAATAAGCGAGTAGATCTATTGGCTATGGTTGACATGAAGAATAAGCAAAATTTACAAAGTTCTCTTGTGTGTGCATGTGTGTTTGTGATGTTGACAAACGAGTAATCAATTGATGCGATACGATCATTCGACGTCCGTCCGCTGCAGCAACGACATTGTCTAGGTGAACGCGAGAAGGCGAGAACGCGACGACGATCTCAAAGTCATTTGTTTAAATGCCGCCGCCACGAACACAGCAGAATAATAGACAGATAACAACGCCAATAACAATAACAATAACAATAACAATAGTAAATAATAATAAAACAATAGGCAAGCAGTAAATTGAGCATGTGAGAAATAAATATAATTAAAACGCATTACACCTTTTGAACGATCAAGTTCAATGTTGCCTCATACGATATATGCGATGAGGCTGAAGCTGCAGCTGAGGGTGCACTAGACAAATGGCCGCACTTCAGCATTTCATGATAACGGGTGGAGCAAATTCATGTTTCGAAAAAAGTATCATTGAGTGGGAATTTATATTCTTATTTAAATTGGCTAAATTGAGACTTGGAATTTGGTGTTCGTATACACGCAATTTAGCTTAAGAATTTGTATTTGGCAGCTGTCAGAAAAGTGGAGTTTTATGTCCCAAGCTTTGTTATCTGAACTGTTATTTATTAGTGGGACGATTAGAGCCGGTGCAAAGGAGTCCCTAAAAATAATTCGTGTCTTTCCGTTTAAAGGAACAAAAACTGCTGAAAAAATACTGAGGAAAATGTATCTTCTTCAGAAGATAAGACTATCCCTCATTTGGATTCTTGGTGAGAGCGACATAGAGGAAAACTGCAGGGAAAAAGAACTTGGTAGACAAACTACGATGAAATAGATTCATTCGGATGAAAAACAAATTGGCAGCTAATGTTGAGGTGAGAACAAAACTTAGGGCCCGAGCACCTTTTGAAAAAATGATGCAGAAATGAATATTGGAACCCAAGTGAATGGAGACAAACTCCTAAGTCGTATTCGAGGTATCACAATGAGTATATATACTTTGCTTAACGTATGGCGATGTTCCGACTTTAAAAATGTTATTACCGCAAAATTTAAAATTTAATAAATCGTAAACTGTCCTAATTGCCAATTAATTACCTGTGTGAACATAATTTTCATTATGATTTTGCATTTGCTGCCACCCTGTATCTGTGCAAATGCACTATATATTTTTTTGGCGTAATAATTTTTATGTGTACTATATGTATGGTATGTAAGCCTACATTTGTAGGTGCACGCGTGCACCACGTTAAATGCGCTTGAAAACAGAATTTTCTCAGAATTTGAGCCACTGCACAGGGATATGCTAGGTTGTGTTGCACTTCATGTTAGTGGGTCGCCTCAATGCATCCAACCTTGTTACACCCAACAGAGCACCAGCATCAATATGAGCATCAGCGCTAACCTTAAACCACCCCCACAAGCTCATTGCTGCTTCCTTAGCACATTTGCTGCCGTCACAAAAAAAAACCATAAATGAGCAACAACATTTTGCTAAACTAATTTAATACAATTTCGCTTAAATGGAATAATTTGTGCCATTTTGCTCGCAGATTTGACGCACTTGCCTCCCGCCATTTGGTTGCGCTGCTGCGATTGTTCGGTGAATTGGGTCTAGTTTATCCGTTTTGCGGTTTATGAATATGACCTTTGTGCATGCCGTGTGCGGTCGTTTGCGATTTCATGATCACACAACAGCTGATTACGCAGAGGCACACACATACGAGTACATGTAAGAATACATACGTGTATATATGTGGTGTACGAGTATGTGTGATCCGTGATAAGACATTGTGCTTGATTTTTTGCTAAAATCTAGGTCAAATTCACTGCCAGCCGGAAGATACCAAGCATTTGAAAAAAATTATGTACGTTAAAGTGGTATTCAAGGTACATAGAGGGTGAGGGTTGGTTATCCGGAATTTATAGGTAAACATGTAGGCTTAAAGGTGTCATAGAAAAGTCATATGAAAGCAAATTTTATTTTGTTCCGTGCGAAAGTGTTTGAAGATTGGTATGATATATGTATGTACATGAAGCACTACATCATTCTAATGAGCGCCTCTGGAATTTTAGCCAACTTCGATCCTTTAGGATAACAGGTGTAAAAATACTACTTTTGAAACCACGAGATGGATACTCTATATCAGTTTTGGTAGCAATCTGGCCTTACAAACTACGTAAATGTTTATATACATAAATATATGTATATGTATGTATGTGCACCTACTTCTTCCTGAAGTTTAGTTGGAAGTTTAGTAGGGCGAGCGCTTTAAAGCTCTCCAGCCACCACTAACTGCATGGAAAGTCACCGAAAGTCCACGCTAAATATTTATTTACATTTTCAAACTTACATACACATGTACATACGTGTATGTATGTATACACATACACATACCTATACCAACGTTGGCATAAGTAAACTACGCACTTTTATCTGCACGAAGTTCAATGTACTCAGTATCGCTGCGTTAATGCGGATTTCATTTGCGCTTTTTATTGTTATTCTTGCACTTTGCTGCAGCGAGAAATCGCGGAATTGCAAAATCGTGCTTACAATTGCCGCTGCAGTTTTAGTAAATTTTTATAAAAGCATTAATTTATTTAATTTTGTTTTTAATTTTGCTTGTACAATATTATTAAATTTTTATTTTATATGCAATATTTATACATACATTCATATACACGTATGTATATGTACATATGTATGTACGATATATGCAAACTTTGATAACTTTGTGCCAAGTCCACCCGCTTACCCATTTCCGAAACTTATTTTATTTTATTTTTTTAACATTTGCAGCTGTAAATTACATTAAATAAAGTCGCCTTTATCTCGAGTGATTGCAACCAATGTGTTTTTTACTTACATACCATACATACATATGCGTGTGTGTTTGTCTTGTTGTCACTGCGTCTGTTTAACAGGTCGATCAGGCAGTAAACAGCACCACCACTCATCGCCCAGCGCCTAGCGCCCAGCTCCACTGTCAGTGCCAGTGCCAGTGCCAGTCGGCGATCTTTCCACACACGCACTCACATCCATCCATGATTACATTGCTCTCCATTTTTATTATATTTTGCGTTTTGTTTAATGTCTTTTGTTGCTCTTGTTGCAGTGTTGCATTGAAAGAGGTCAATTACATTGTTGTTATTGCGCATCACAATCAGTTTTAATTTAATTCTTCATTTATGAGTAAATACAATAATATTTATGCACTGATTTCGGCTTGTGTGGAGTGAGGGAGTGAAAGAAAAGTCTATAAGAATTTCTGAACCCGATCACTAATCTTCACTATTCGTCCACTTCGGTGTCTGCCCTTTTAGACAAATTACCCTAATTTAGCTCTGCCCAATGAAGGGAAGTTACAGTCGTTTCTCATCTTCCTTGCATCTTCTGCTGAAAGGAGCTTCTTGCCTTGCTACTTGTCGTTCTCTCAAGCAGTGGCCCGTTAAGAGACGTTATCTCTTACATTCCTGCTGGCCTTTTAAGTTCCCGTTTCGGTTAAGTTTGTGTAGATGTTTAGCAATTCGCGTTGTGATTCCACATTAGTAAATTTATTCTTCGACGTGAAGAATCTACATGGTCGTGCATTATCTGACAAGTTCGTCTGCCTCAAAGTTTCATTCTAAATCCCTGAGACCAAGAACTCAAGTGACAGATAGTCCGTTCTATTTGCTCATCTACTGTAGTGATCGGCAATCCGGCATAATTTTTGAGTTTGTTGATTTAATTTTATTTATTAATTTATTATCGAATTTAACTTAATTTAATTTAATTTAATTTTATTAATTAATTTTTATTGAATTTAAAATAATTTAACTGTAGTTTAATTATATCTTATTTTAATTTATATCATATATTTTAATTTATTTTATGTTGTTTTATTTTATTTTTTTCTTTATTTTCTTATTTCATGGTTATTTGGCATTGAGTACTGCCATTGGGAAGGCTCGGGTTCAAATCCTGGTGTCGTACTAACATCCAAAAAGTTGTAAGAAATTTTTTTAATTAAAAACTGTCAAATTGCAGTCACCCCTCTTATTTTATTTTACTGAATTTAAATTAATTTTATTTTATTTTATTTTATTATGTAATATTATATTTTATTTTGTTTTATTTTATGTTGTTTTATTTTACCTTATTTTTTATTTATTATATTTGGTTATATTTTGTTTTATTTTATTTTCTTCTCTTTTATTTTATTTCATTTTTTTTTTATTTTATTTTATTTTATTTTATTTTATTTTATTTTGTTTTATTTTAATTTATTTTTTAATTTTATTTTATTTATTTTTTATTTTATTTTACTTTATTTTATTTTGTTTTATTTTATTTTATTTTATTTTGTTTTATTGTATTTTATTTTATTTTATTTATTTTATTTCATATTATTTAATTTTATTTAATTTCATTTAACTTTATTTAGTTTAATTTAGGTTTTTTTGTTTAAATTTAAATTAGCTCTGTTACATTTATTTTCTTCATTTATTCTAATTCAGTTACAGCAATACCTCAAAGCCACCTTTCAACAAATCGCCACGTCTGCTACCGTTAACTACACGTTTATCTTTAGAACTCTTATCTCATAAGTGCTCCAAGCAATTGGAGAAAGTCCGGCCACCAGTGAGGTAAAATCCGTTAACTGCACTTTAATGTCCAACTGTCCATCACAACTGTGCCACATCTGTAACATAGTTGTATAATTGTAATTTATTGCTCCATCGCAGTTGGCGAAAATCGTGATGACCGCTTCAAAAGACTTCACTGGAAATCGGTAGCTTGCGGTAGCGGCAACAACAAAAACGACAGCAACTAGGTTCTGGCTATCAAAAGTAGACAATTGAAATTGGAGAGATGACCTCATCGCCATATCCGTGGTATCCGTGGCTGTAAATAGGTAAGCAGATTGATTAAATGACTTATATACACACAGAGACTTACATACATATTATATATATGCACGTGCATACATGCATGCATGAAGAGACATAATAACATAAATAACTTGCTGGCTTAGTAGGTAGCTTGGAAATTAGAGCATTTTCTAATTTAAAACAAATCAGAGACACACTTTAGACGAAGGCGGCTGCCCCTGTGCGGCTACGACGTCGGTGACGGTGAGTACGGACTATGCCGACGATGGCAATCCGAACCGAACGAACGTTTGATATTCGAATTGTTTCCTCCTCATTTGAAAAACATAATAATTTCATGCAAAATACGACATGAAAAATATATGGTAAAAACGAAATGCATGCTGGGGCGGAGAGCTGTGGGAAGTTCAAGTACAGAATGCAAGCATAGCCGCCGTCTGTCTGCCTGCCTTCTATGTACGTATGTACGTATGTATGTATGTATGTACGAGTATGTATTGCACATAAATGCACAGTTACATGCATTATATAAACGCAGAAGTGGTAAATATGCAACGCTTCGGGGTGGTGGCGCTGCTGGCGGCAGCGGGACACGGTGGCCAACTGTCAATAATAAAAGTATCATGTTGACCATGAGAACGTGTTATAAAATTGAAATTAAGTCCACATACATAAGAATGTTACCAATAGTTGTAATACTAATGCGGTTTGCGGCTGAATTAAGTTGTTGGCCGGTTACAAAGTTGCCTGCTGGTTGGCAGGAGGATTAGGTGTGTGCGAATTAATTTAATTTTTTTTTTGCTCTCTTCATGCCTTATTAATTTGTAATTTGCGTGTTGCTGTTGTTTTTGTGCCATTTATAAATTAGTTAGATAAATACCCGTCTGCATAACTTGTCTCTACGTACATGGGTCTGCACATACATACTCGTACATTAATTGCAGTAAGTGCTGTACTCACTCGGCCGCCCCTTCGCTCGAGCTAGTAGCTGTTGGCTGCGTAAAAGTCCCATAAATTATGAAGAAGACAAGCCAACAACATTCTGAAGAACAAATCGTTGCGACGGCAGAGACCATGGCGCCCGATTGAATGAAAGCACTCCAGCTTTGAAAGTATGCGATGCAGTACCCGCTGGTGGAGGGAGAGGAAGGGGAAAGATCAGGCGGAGAACGATCTGGCTTCACTTGGCTTTTATAACTGTTGCCAAAAAGTGAAGAGATGGAACGAATAACATACTATTGTAAATTCGGCAATCGAAAAAAAAATTAATTAATTAATGTTGAGCAAATTTAACAAAAAATTTGCATTTTTTTTTTCAAAAGTCCAGGTTTCACTTTCTTCCTCCACTAAACACTAAAGTTGAGACGTATTTTATTTCTGAGGGGTCGCCCGAAATATTTTCCTTTAAAAATTTCAATTTTTTTTTCAAGAGTTTAAACAAAATATTAAATTTATTATATGAGAAGATGTTGAAAAGATACCAATTTTTTCCCGAATGAACCCTTGTAAGCCCTTAAGAAATGGACCGTCTGCTGAGGTAAATTTTCATGGGAAACCAACACAATGCGCTTAACCGAGGCCCGAAATAATTTGGTCCGTTCTCAAAAGTTGGCTCTACTTGGACGGAGAGAAAACATTTTTTAGAGATGGTAAACGGAAGTTACCAGAGAGATGGGAAAAAGTAGTCGCTTCTGACGGATTTTGAACACAAAAAAGGCTTCTTTAAGATCTTCCGGTTGTTTCCACATGCATATTAACATTTTCGTTAGTCTAAGCGTTCGGTGAGGTATTTCGTTCTTGCAAGAAACAATTAAATATGCCGATAGTACTTTCTTGTCCATTGCCAACTTAGTTTTAAACCATTTTTATAATTTTGTATTAAAAATAGTCTAGCTTAGAGTTGCTTTGAAATAGTGTTTAATTAAATAATCCACGTAAACAGTAATCTAATTCTCGTTCTCATTTATCGTTGCAGACTAGAAGTACAAATTAATTAAACTAAACATAGTATTATACAATACAAGTATACTAAGAATAAAAATCATCAAGGATAGAGCCAAAACGAGATATCGGGAATGCGAAATCAAGATTAAGGCTTCTAGAGATTCTATTAAATGCAGAGAGTGCTCTAACAATAGGATCGTAATTATGATAATTGGCTTTAATTATATCTAAATTGAACGAATAATGAGAGCGCAAAGTTCTATGACGAACATTAAAGCTGATTCACTCAAGCAGCTCTGGACAGTCCACTAAGCCATTGATGATGTCATAAATAACTAGTAATGACTGGATAGATCGTTGAAGAGCAAGAGATTTCAAAGTTACTAGCATAGATCGAGGTAGAGGATCAGAGAAATGAAGCGCAGCAAGAGCAAAACGAATAAAGTTTCTTTGGACGGTTTCAAGTCTAGAGGAATGCGTAGAATAAATTGGATTCCAAATTAACTTTGAACGAACAAAAGAATTATATAAACTCATACGCGTATAGGGATCTTTGAAATCACCACCATACCGCCGTAAAAAAGCAAGGTTAGTATAAGCTTTAGGAATAATGCAATTGATGTGATTAGTGAAGGTACATAAATCCCACATCAAACAACACACCAAGATCCAAGAATTCCCTTGGAAAACATCGAATGCATTTAAATAGTTTTAGGTCGTCTGCATAAAGCAGGAAGTTTGAATTCTTAAAGCAAGATCCAATGTCATTTTTAAAAAGAAGAAATAATATAGGACCAAGAATACCACCTTGAGGTACTCCAGAGGTAGCCTCAAAGGCATAAGATCTCGTATTTTACAACTTAACAAAAGAGAATCTATCGAGGAGATTTGATCTAAGCCAAGATAGAAAAGAAAAGTCAAAAACCTAGGCACTCTAGCTTACGTAATAAAATGCTATGTGGGACAGTATCAAAGGCTTTGGAAAAATCGGTATAGACGACATCAACTTGATATACCTTCTTAAAAGATCCAATGCAATAACGGGCAAAAGAGATTTGAGTTCATTGTGAAGCTTCAATTAAAAAACAGCTTATCGATCTACAAATTTACATTTGAGACTTTTAATATCAACTTGTCGTGAGTTACTCTGCAATTTTCGAAAGACGACGTCGAAGAACATATCAGAATGAATTTAGTTTGATCTTGACCGGTGCATTTTTCAAAAAAAAAAACAAAAAAAAAAAAATGCCAATACATTTTTAATTTTTCATGTCCCTTTTTCCTCTTTAATTACATTTTTTTATTAGTCTCTTCTTGATAAAAGCTAATACGAGTATATACATAGTATATCAGGTATTAGTAGTACATTTTTTTTATCTCAATGAATTCCCATGAAGGTGCTGAAAAAACATAAGTAATAGGAGAGCTTGCTGTGCTGGGCTAAATTTGTTGAAATCTTTTGTATTTAGTATAATCTTTTACATCCGACGAACTGAATATATAAATATTTACAGGGGTTTACTGAAACCAAAAAAATATAAAACAATAACGACAGTAAGAAGTGAAATAAATTACAGCACACTTTACCACTTGTTGATGTTTAGACAGTTATCTTGATTTCTTTGTTTTTACTTTTTTTTGCTATTTTTAACCATATTTTTATTTCAAAAAATAATTGACAAAATAAAATTGCATTAAATATCAGGTTAAATTCCATTAAAATGTAACGCAAGCAGCATCATGCCTTTTCCATGCATATACATTTATATAAATATACATACAAATATATATAGATATGTACTAAATATAATAAATCCAGAATATTTCTATTTGCAAATTCATGCACATACAAATACATATTAATCACAGAAGCAAGAAAAAAAAATAAAAATAAAAATTTCAAAAAAAGTAATAATCAAAATGTGCGAGGAGATGATGTCGTTACTTTTCAACAAGTTGTTGCGGCGAATAAACTGTGGGATTGCAAGGTCAACTGCAGAACTGCAGATGAAGCGGGCTAAGAATTCATTTAAATTAAATTCAAGTTCACAACAAAAGCCAGAACCTAAAGCTCAGGCACACATATTTATGTACGAGTGTATATCGACATAGAAGAACACACTCAAAGCGCCACAAATCTAAATCAATTGACTAAAATTTTAGAATAATCTCGTTTTTTGAGCAACAACATTAATTCTTTTGGCATTTTTTGTTCATTTTTTAATTTTATTTTTAATTTCTATTTGTTTTTGCCATTTTTGGTAAACTTCATTTGTGACGCGCGTGTGAGATTTGTGCTAATTATTCTCTCTTCATAGCTAGGCAGGTATTTTTGTTTGGTTATAAATCCTAAGCAAATTAATAAAAAATTAAAAACAATGAACAAAGTGTATCCTTTCAAAATTGAAGAAGAAACAAAAGCAAAAATTTACAATAAAAAATCTCGTAGGCCGCACACATTTTCGCCACTTACATAATCGACATAAATTCTATACTTAAAAGGCGTAAATTTATTTTTAAATATATTTTTATTATTTTTAGCTGTAATTTCAATTGAAAGTGAATTTTTATTTGTTTGTTGTCAACGCGTTTAAGCTGGCTGCGTTTTTTGTTATTGTTGCGCAAACGGTTTGCGTGCAATGTCCGAAAAAGTCGCAAATGAAAACTCGAAAGCAACAACAATGCATTGATAATACATTTTTTTTTCAATAAAAAATGTGTGTGATTTTGGCGATAAAAATAAACAAACACCCACTTACACATGCGCACATACATACGTGTATAAGAGTATTATACATATGCACAAGCAATATACTCGTATATTTGAAAAGAAAAAAAAAACAGCCAAAAAGGGGGTAAACGCGTTGTCTTGCTGACGCTTGCAGTTAAGTGTTAATGGCGCACGGGCCAGGCCCCTTTTGTCGTCGACCTTTGTAAGCGTGAAAATCGTGTGTTTGAAGGCAACGTTAGCAGTTTGAAAAGCTTTCGCAAGTGATTTACGCAAGTAAACAATGCATAACTTGCACCTGCGAAGGCTTTTGGCAGACGCTCGGCGGAGGAGGGCGGCGCTTCAGCTAACACTCGATTTGTGTGCAGTCTAGGCTTTGCACACAATTAAGTTTTAAAGAACGCATGCGTTCGTGTGTATGTACTATTCTTTCCAAATACTTAGATTTTATAAACATAACCTCAAACAGTATTACGCTTAATGAAGATAATTTGGTGTGAAAGAACTAATCTTAATAACCTAAGTCTTTTCTAAAATTAGACACTCCGACTTTATTTTTTAATGTTGAATGAACTTTTTCTCCTTCCAGCTGCAGAACCTATTCTTAGTATACTTGAAGAGTGCTTTCTAAAACTCTCCCATGGCAAGTTCTGATCACTTTCCTACAATGTCACTCTTAGTTCCTTCTTTTGTAATTTATATAATTTTAAAATTATTTTAAGCGTTTCTTGAGTCAAACGTTACAGTTATTTCCGGGCATCAATCATACTAGCCGCAGTATACACAATACATATGTATATACATACTCGCAGTTGCGGCACTAAAAATGCATCCGGTGCAACAGATTTGCAACGCTCCTCCCATACAAACTACAAGTTCACATTCATTCATTCATTCATTTATTTTACAAATTGCTTGTACTCAAACGCTTACAAACAAATTGTTGGACATTAAATATTAATTCATTACTTAATTTCCGCCTGAGATGAATGTCTGAGATGTCGCGCTGGCAGTCCTCACATCATAAGTTTAAGTGAGCGTCGCCGAGCGGCAGACTTGTTTGCGCCGACAAGCAAATGATAAAGAAAAAAGGAATAACAATAATAAATTCAATGAACAGCGTGATAAAGTGACAAAATGTGTGGGTGTTTTAACGCTCGAAAATGCTGCTCATAAATAATAAAACAAACTAAAAAAAAAATTAAAATTAATTAATATATAAATTATATTAAACTGAATTTTACAAAGCAAACTAAAACAACACAAAATATGAAAAAAGGGAAAAAATAAAGTAAAAAAATAAAATAAAAACCAAAAAAAAAAATAAAAAAAAAAAAATAAAATAAAATAAAAAAAAAAAAATAAAATAAAATAAAATAAAAAAAATAAAATAAAATAAAATAAAATAAAATAAAATAAAATAAAATAAAATAAAATAAAATAAAATAAAATAAAATAAAATAAAATAAAATAAAATAAAATAAAATAAAATAAAATAAAATAAAATAAAATAAAATAAAATAAAATAAAATAAAATAAAATAAAATAAAATAAAATACAAAAAAAAAAATAAAATAAAATACAAAAAAAAAATAAAATAAAATAAAATAAAATAAATTAAATTAAATTAAATTAATTTAAATAAAATAAAATAAAATAATAAAATAAAATAAAATAAAATAAAATAAAATAAAATAAAATAAAATAAAATAAAATAAGATAAAATAAAATAAAATAAAATAAAATAAAATAAAATAAAATAAAATACAAAAAAAAAATAAAATAAAGTAAAATAAAATAAAATTAAATTAATAAAATAAAATAAATTATAATTATACAAATAAAGTGAAATTAAAGAATAAAAATATTAGCGAAATAAACAAAGAAAATGCAATAACAATAAAATAAATCAAATAAAATGACATAACATAACGAATAACTGAAACAAAAACAATAGCATACTATGTATGAGTATATATGCAAATACATGTTAGTTTTTTACCGTATACTCTGTGACGAATTGCATAATGAAATCAAATGTCCATATATGCAATTTTTATGGCTGTGTTACTTACATTGTATAAGTGTTTTTGATTTAACGCACGCGGCTGACGGTTCCATCGATCGGCAAATCATTTATTTTGCTCTCAACTCCAGATTATTTTGCATGTGAATTATGTCGATATACGAGTATGTACATACATAAACATACACGTATATATGTATGTGTGTAATGAAATAATTCATGCAACGTGGAGTGGTAGTGGCTGCTTTGACAATAACACTTTTGTGCACTCAAAACACTTGAGAATTGCACTTAAATTGTATAGATAAGTGATAAATAAATTCAATATTTTAATGTTGGTTAAATGAAATGACGGTGCAGCATATGTAATAAGCATAACAGCGGGGGCATATTTGTAGAGCTAGCGGAGTCTGATTAAGCATTGGTTATTCAATTAAATATGTGTTCATAATTGTGTATGTAATAAGTATTTTAGTAATTGTTTAACTGAAGACATTCTGCAAGAACTCAATCCATTGCGATTTGTATCAAAGAGGCAATATAAGCAACAATTTAAGTGGGGAGAGCAACATTTTTTCTTATTAATTTGAAAAAGAATTATTTCTTAAAATAAAGTTTAAAAAAATTAAAATAAAACTTATCAAGTTACTTAATGTATGAGTACTGATTTAATGTGCTTAAATCTAACTTTTATGCATTTTTTTTATACATTATGTACTTTATGTATTTACTAATTATTTATTTGTTTTGACAAGAAGTCCAAACAAGTATTTTTAAAACTGTGTTCTATTGGTTTTATGCACATAAATACACATACAGATATGTATATATATGTACAGGCATAAAAAATTTAATATGAAAGGCAGGAAAAAATTAATATCATTAAAAACGGGTTTCCCATTTGGTAGTGCAGCATCAGCTTTGGTACTAACTCAAAATTTTAAAAACTCTAGTTGAAAAAAACAAACAAAATGAAAAAATAATTTCACTTTGGAAGACTGGTGCAAATTAGTGTCCATAAAGTTTAAATAAATTAAAATTAAAAATTAAAATTATTATTTTTCAATTCGAAATTGAATTTGAAAGAAAATTTTAAAATCTTCACCACAGAAATTTTTGTACAATATACGTAAAATACGTCAGCAACTCCCAAGAGACCCGCAGCATTTAACAACAACTCGAACGATAAATCAAAAATACATACATACCTACATAGGTACATGTCTAGAGAACTTAAGTACGTCTTTTGTTTCACTTTTGTGCGCCCAACAAGCTTTTTGCGTATTTTTTTATAATGTTTTTTTTTATGTAAAAATTCTTGTAGTCATCAAATCATATTTTTTATTGTTGGTTTTAATGGACATTTGATTTGATATAAAAATCATTTACCACGCCCTCTTTACTTCATGTCAAACTAGTTATTTAGTCTTGTAATTTATTTTATTTTTGTTGTTATTAGCCTTTTATTGCAATTTTTATGTTTTGCGTAGTAAAAATCGATTTTATTACAATTATTAGTTTTTTAACACGCTCCCACTAAGCCATAAGCTAAGCCAAGTTTGCGTTTGAATGATCTGCTGGTAGTTACACACATACATACTCGTACACATGATAGTATTTGGCTCAATTTAGATTGGCACTACATTCTCGTATGTACCTATATAGGTATATAGAACCTCTTTATAAATAAAAAAGAAAATGTTTAATGCGAAAACAAGTGTGCGATAATGACATAAAAAGCGGTCTTACAAGCGTTCTTATTAATTATAAAAATAATAATTATTTACTTACACATCTACTTAATAATATATATAATTATATATGCAAGTATGTCTTTTCAAATTGACCCGACATACCTTTTTGACGTTCTCCTTTCGAACGGATTTTGTGGATTTTTAATATTTGGGGGAGAAATAAAAATATCAGTCCATAGTTGTAATTCGGATGAGTCAGACTGTAATAGAGTGGAGGCTCTCCAATGTCTACGCTTTGAATCTATATAACCTGAAGATCCGTTGCCACCAAACAGATAATTTTAAACACCGAATACCATTCAGGAGAATTTGGATCTTTAAAACAACTCACGGCAACAAAAGTCTTGGTTCAAGTTGTGTTCGCCTTTCGGCGGAGAATGTCAAGCACCCCGAGTATATTTCTGAGGTGAAATAGAAGCTCCTCTTGAAATTCATCGACCATTCGCTGGTGGTTTAGAATTAAATGTAGATCTTTCCATTTGTTGGAGAAACATCAGAGCGGACACCACAAATTGAATGAGGATGTTTCGCTTTGACAAAAAGTCTCCTCTTTTCTATTTTAAAGCGGACAAAGTTTTCGCTTGGTTTATAACATATTCAGATATCCCGTGCGAAATTAAGAAAGAGCATTTGGAACTATTTCTGTTCAAATTAAAAAAAAGAATACTCTTCAAATTTTGAGTGCAAATAGAGATTTTATTTATTATTAAAATTAAATAAAACCACCAATGAAGAGCCCTCTTTCGTGTCGAAGTCTTTCCACCTTTCCTTTTAACCTGATCTGAAAAATCTGTTGTATAGGGGCTATATCATACAGGGGATGTTCGTCAATGTCAACATATATGTAATTGAATTTACGTGTAGTATACCAAATTTCGTGATTTTATTGATTGATTTATGACTTTAAAACGGTAGTAAATACATATGTCGTAGTGGTCCGATCTGGCCGGTTCCGACAAATGATCAGCACAGTATAAAGTTGAAAAATCCTTATGGGAGCGAAAAAATGGCGAACAGGACTGCCCGGCTATAAGACCACCGATGTAACTGTGGTTCAATTAGATCTATTTCTAATTTGACAGGCTACAATGAGTAGACACAGCGTTGAGAATATTTCACGGAATGTAATTATAATAATATGTTTTTGTTATGAAAGCTTTAATAAATAAATAAATAAAAATAAATAAATTTTCAAAGTTACAAGAAATTTACCTTATTTGAACGAATATATGATCAAAAACATAAAATCTTGTAAATAAACTATTTTCTTTTCGTAATGTATTATGAAAATACCTTTTTGAAAAATAAATTTAATTTTATATGATTAAAATATTTGTTTATGTCACCAATAAAGATATGTATGTTGCTGTCGCTGTCACTTTCACTACAATTATGTTGCTGACTATGCGGTCACCGTTGTGGTCAGCGATTTATTTAGGCCGTGGCTAAATTCTAAAACTTAAAAAATGCATCTATGCACAAATTTTGGTTGAAATATCTCAACTCACGTTATAAAAAACAATCAGAAAAATAAGTATGGTATATAGAGGAACTTGGTACTTAGAAAGACAAATAAAAGAAAGGTTCTGTGTTTCGACCTTAGGTCTATCGTATTCTCCGTACTTGGTTTCAAAGTTTCTGCTTTATGGTATGCCATCTCTACTGTACACCAGGGGGATATGTATTTTGAATTTTTACGCATCTTTTGCTCGAAATTACTTCTTTTAACATCACTAACAGGCTTCTCTTTACTGATGTTTGTATGATATTTTGCCGCAGTGTAAGGCTTATTAAGGCTACCAAAGATCTGGAATTGGTTATCGGTCATCCTATTAACCCTTTTCGAACACACTGTTGCTACGTAAGTCATATTTGGTTATGCAAAGGAGTTTTGCATCTAGTGTAGGGTCGTTTGGTTATGTCCCATGATTTACTTGGAATCTTTCTTTAAGCAATCTGGTTTCTTTTCTAATTTTCCTTGCATTTTAAGCCAAAAACTCACTCTAAAACTCTAAAATGTTTGGTTAAAACATGTTTTATTATGACTGCTTCTTTTACTTAACTCTGTATTCTCCTCCTGGTGAAATGTTCTTTATCTGTCTGTATGCATGTCTTGATAAGCTGAAGTTCCAGCTTAGGGCACCACTTTCAGTTGAGATTTAGCACTATTATTAGGTCAACCACCTTCGAAGAAGTGATCATAATTACCTTTACTTGGATAGTGACTAGTCGACTGTTATTTCTGATACTTAAATAAATATAGTCCCGTTCGAAATCGCGAGTTTGAGAGTTACATATAAAAGATCTCTCCAGTGGTGGGGTTATTTAAACATTGCGCTGTTGATTCCCCCACAGGAAGAGACTTTTGCGAAAGTTTAACTATTAATTGATAGAGCTATATGTACATACATATATACATAAGTACAAATGTACAGATTTACATACATATATTTTTTGTTTTATAAATATTTTTACATAACTCATTTTATTAAACAGTTATTTGCTCCTTATGTTACAACAGCCAAAGTCGACGGCAAGTAGATAACCTTCATGCTGTTGATGATGATCGCCGACGATGCTGCGCATGTCTAGCCGGATAACATATTTACATATGCCACATACATATATAATAAATATATATTGTATATATATGAAGGTATGTGTGCAAGTAAATACGTATATATGCAAAATCGTTATTGGAACATATCCATATATGGTTATTTCTTGGAACAGAAGGAGATCATTCATAAACATAGGTACATACGTGTACATACACACCTACATACTAACAGATCTTAAATGACAACTACGCAATTCCAGTGCACTTTATTAGCAACTATTTGTGCAAATTCACATATGTATTGTATATAAATATGTATATATGTACGAGTATGTATGTATGTATTTACCATACTACTGTTTTGCTTTACGAAATAAATTACACGATTAATCGCTTCCCCCGGCAAATCAACAACAATTATTGTCACAGCTAGTGGCGCTGCCTGCCCCAAGCTGTGCGCTAACAAATAAAACGTCACTTCGTAACGCAGCAACAAGTGCACAACAAAATAATGCAACGAAAACAACAACAACAAGAGCAACTGCGGCACTACTCTCGGTCTGCCAACAAGCCCAGACTGGTCAGCTGGTCAACCTCGTAGGCAAGCGAGCAATCAATATGCGAACAACAATATTTCCGTAATGATTTCTGCAACAATGTATCGGGTAGCAGCGGTCCGCAGACGCATACAAATACATCAGTTTACCATTTAATGTTGGACCAACATTGCATATCGATCGACATCTCGCTCGTAGATTGCATCGTTTTTTTTTAATAAATATTTTATTTGATTTGCTATGACTTTTATTTATTAATTAATTGTTGTATTAAATGCGCGACTCAGCGGGTTCACCGGTTTCCATGCTCAACACTGATGAAGAAGTGAATGTCAATGTGCGTTAGTTGTCGACGATGTGAAAAAATTATTTTTAAATTCTCAACAGATGGCGCTAAAGCTCAGTTATTTCGAAAAGAACGCAAATTTTGAACAATGATTTTCAAAGAAGAAACGTATGAGTTTTCAAATAAATGTTTTCTTCGTTGCAATAGCCGAGTAGTTACCAATGCCTCGTACCATGCGAAAGGACCTGGGTAGAAAGTTTTGATAAAAAATAAGTTAACTATTCTAATTGCGGTCGCCATTCGGCAGAGAATGCCTCTCTTCGAATATGTTTCTGATAAGAAGTAAAAAGCTCCTCATAAAAAACCATCAGCCGTTCGGAGGTGGCTTAAAATAAACTGTTGGAAAACCGTCAAGACGCACACCATAAACTGGAGGAGGGGCTCGGCCGAAAATCTTTTTCACGGCTACAAAAAAGTAATCTTTTTAACCGCGGAAGCGATTTTTGGCTGAGCTCATCCTCCAATTTGGGTTTTTTGCGTCTTGATGTTTTTCCAAACAATGGAGGGACCTACAGTTAATACTAAGCCGCCTCCGAACCCTGTGTGAAATCTCGTTTTGTATCCAACAGCTCGAAAAGGTCCTTTCTGACCCTTACAGAGCTTTAGACAGTACAAACAGCAGTTTTGTAGGAATATCGAGATCGCTCGTTTCCATCCTCGTCTCCACCATTCTTGTTCTTGATAATTGAAGACAATTATTCCTCTAGGTGGCGCCAGTGCCAGTAAATTTAACACATAAAAACTCGTCTATATTTCTGTTTGGGTGAATATTTAAGCTCTGTTTTGTTTTATGCCTTAAATAAGTTTAGATCGCCAGGCAGCAGAACAGGTATTTGTTAGTTAATAACAAATATATCTCATATTTTATGGCAATTTGTGTGATGTGATTTAAGTTTCACGTGCTTTGAATGACCGATTTGCATAATTATGCACAAAAGGTTTGTAGAATTCATGATTTTCTAAAATTTCTTTCGTCCAGAAGCTTTTAATTATTTTTTCCCAAAAAAAAAAATCTGTAATAAAAAAAAAATAAAAATTATAAATATGTATTTAAATTATACATAGATAATATTATCTACATTGAAATGTATTGTATGAATTTCGAATGATAAATATATCTACATATGTAGATATATATATATATATATATATACGAGTATGTATGTACGCATCCAAGAGCAGCCATTCTAATCTCTAAGCAAAGCTTTATCATATTCTCATACTCAAGCGCTCATAAAACACAGCAAGTGTTTGCATGCAGCCGGCATACACGTACATACTCGTATAATGCGATTCAGGCTAAACGAGCTTTATGGGCCGAGTCGACGTGGAGCGTAAGTGAGTGGAAAAGAGAAGATGCCTGGCAGGCGTTAATGAAATGAGCAACAACAACAGATTAGCTCAAATGCAAACACAATGCATACAAAACAATTATACATATATATATATATAAATATACGCGTTTGTATGTAATTGCTGGAATACCTGTAAATCCGCTGCTACTGCTGCTGCTGCCGCTGATCACATCGGGGAGAAGTGGGTGGTCCTGTGCTTGTCTGCCTGACTGGCTATTCACTCGCCTAGATTGCGTGCATTAATATAAAACAGGTACGTAATCACTCGTACATACATACATACATACATACATACATATATACTATTATTCAAATCAAGCGCATCTGAAACGCTTGTCAATATCAAGCCGCTGTTCGAGTGGCCAAGAATAAATTTATATTTTATTTAAATTGTGATGCGATATTTCACTTTCGATTCTGTGTATTAATTACCGCAATTATTGTACCTGTATATATTACGAGACAGTTGTAAATGCAACAACAACAAGAATGACAATTAGAACAAGAAAGAAGAATTGACGATTTATTTTTATGCCTTTCATGCATTTCAGGATTAAATATTATATTAATTCTCTCAACAACAACAATTAAACAATTGATTGGAGGAGGCTACATGATAAAGTTTTCCGATTTCCAAGCTTTTCAGAATCAATATTTATTTGTACATAGTCAAGTAGATAGAGTCGATGTCTCGCGACATACCCGGGCTTTTGAGAAAACCATTGTGATATTGAAACTGAAGCTCCCTCACACTACCATGTGCTCTTTGAACTACCCAGTGATCTTTTTTCTTCTTCTTCTTCATTGGCGAGTGCAGTACTCAGGCGTTTATAGGAGAATCTACAACAGACGCTCATTCATTCCTTTTTTCGCTATTTGGCGCCAGTTGGAAATACCAAGTGAAACCATGTCGCTCTCCATTTGATCCTTTCCACTTCCTCTGATTCCACTGTCGGGTATAGCAACGAATACTTTCAACACTGGAGCACTTTCATTCATTCGGACGGCATAGCCAAGCTAGCGCAGCCGCAGTCGCCGTAGTTAATTCGCAAAGAAACATAAATCGTTCGCAAAACTTTTCTCTCGTTGACTCACATGTCGCCATCGTCCAGGCTTCTGCACCATATAGAGTTTGGTTTTGGTTCGTCGAGAAAGGACATTAGCTTTCAATTTCCTACTCTATACAAAGTAGCACCTGTTGGCAAAAGTCATTCTGTGTTGGATTTCAAGGCTGACATTATTATTGGTGTTATTGCTGGTCCCTAGATAGACGCAATTATCTAAGATCTCGTAGTAATGACTGTCAACAGTGACGTAAGAGCTAAGCCGCATGTTCGCCGACTGTGTTTGAAGGCCCTACCAAACCCATTGGTTTCGCTTCTTTGTCAATCTTGGAGAAGACAGAACTAACCGCACAATGCTTCTTCTTCGACCTCTTGGCAACTTCTGGTATTCTGTGTGTCCTATTGCTCGATTTTAAGCTTAAGCCACATGATTCGGCCCAGCGATTTATATCATAGAGAATTGTCTTCATAAGATTGGTTTGGGTATTTATTAAATTTTCCTCTAACAGAGCCACAAGCCACAAGCTATGTTTAAGGAGAGCGGTTGGCGCAGAAACATGGACCCGCCAGTGGAACGAACATCTACTCGAAGGAATGAAAAATGGCTCATGGAGTGGGCACCGAATTCTAGTGGCACTGAGGTAGATCTGAGACAATCCTTTAAGCCTCCAGAGTACTGCAGTATTTTTCAGGCGGAGGTCTTTACTTTAGAGAAAGCTGTAGAAACAGCTAGTAACGTAGAAAACTAAACACAAAATATCAACATACTCGTATATGTTGACAGTGAAGCGGTAATCTCACATCGTATTTCGCTAGAAAATGTCCTTAGAAGCAAGAAAGCAAAAGACATAGCGGCAAGAGACTGGGTTTCAGGTCATAAAGGATTTATGAATAACGAAATAACCGATGAAATTGTCAAAAGCGACCAGAACAGGAAATTCAAAACTCGCTTGAAACTATCTTCAAAGAAATTACCGAAAGAGCTGGGTGCCAGATCAGAGTGAGATGGAAAGACATACACTGCAGAGGACAAAACATAAACCTCCTTCCTTTCTAAATTCAAAAGCAGTTTATTCATTGTTAGGATCCAAAGAAGAGGGGACAGCATGTTACCCAAGGAAGTACCCTCTGAACAGACCTGCACATCGTTGTAGCACCCAGTGTCGAACTAAATGATTGTTTATATGTATCAGTGCACCTGTGTACCAAGTGAAGGTGAAAATATCTCAAAAACTGAGGGAATAGTCTGCATACAAACCGACGGACAGACGGACATGACTCCTACGTGAAGGGTATACAAACAAAAGTGTTTTTATAAGCAAATAAAATAATACGCAAAGCAGCAGCTAGCCACGTATTTTGTTAATAAAAAAATAATAATATAATAAAAGTAATTGTGAAATATATTACAATAAAAACGTTACAAATAAAAATGCTTTGATTCCGCCTTTAATCTCATTTGCAAAAACATCTTAATTAATATCGGTCCATTCAATTGCGAATATGCAATGCTGATACTTTTCCACATATTTACATACAGCTTAATTGTTATTAACATTTTATCGCATTTAATTAGAAATCGACTGCAGTTGGGGTATGTACATACATACATACATACATACATATATATAAATGTATTTGAATATAACTTAGAATTATGAGGAATTAATGCGAAATTGACTTTGAATAAGATTAACTCACAGCAGACGCACTATACAAGTGAAACTATTTTAAAGACTTTAAATTCATATTAAAAAATATTAAAAATCAATTGATTAGAAACGAGCAGGAAAACAGTGATTAAAATCACACTTCATTCGCACGTATACGAGGGCTGCCTGTTCTCCCGGATTTGAGAATTAAAATAAATGTTATTAATCGAAAGCCCCCCTATTGTGTTTCTAAATATTCTCCATTAAACTTTATGTGCTTTTGCATGCATTTGTACCAATTTTCAAAGCACTTTTGCCACTCTGACTGAGCTTTCTCCAAAACATGCGTTCTGAACACATCAACCATTCGAAAGCCGGAGACTTCTCAGTTTATTTTTAACGTACAGGAATGAAAGGAAGTCACTTAGTGCCAAGTATTAATCATCTAATCAATGTTAGGAGTGCTCAAAAATGCAGTTGTTTCGGTTTCGGCATTCTCGCGGTACTCGGCGGTTGGTTTTCCTTATTTCTTGAAAGACAACAGGCAAACAAATAGCTGTTACTACTCAGAATTTACTGTTCTACGTTGTTGTAGTGGTACAGGCAACCATTTGCTTGGAAGTGCTTCTTGCGCGAACAGCTTTGTTGGATTGTGCTCATCTTTAAACACCCACACTGCTGTTTACTTTCGAGTTCTTGCGCATAAATCTACAATTCATCACCTGCCATGGTATTATAGACGTGTTCCGAAGTACTGCTATAGTATTTTTTACTATCAAATGTTGATGTTGATGTCAAAACAAAGCATAGAAAATGTCAAATACTGGTCAACCTCGTTCCTTAATCTATTTCATAAAGGTTGACCTACCATCAATCGACATCGCAGTGGAGAGCACTGCAACGAAATCTGCCTTGATGGACTCGATATGCAGGAGGATGGAGGGTAAAATACGTACGTTTAAGGAGGACGGATGGGGCGCTAAGCTAGACCTGAGGAGACCCATCAATCTTCCTGAGTACTGCAGTCAGATGGCAATTAAGCCATCTTAACCTTACATCGTGCTGCGTACTGCGAAGTTTCAATGCATTAAGTCGCTCCATATTAATATTTCCCTAAATTTCTTTTAATTTTGATTATCAATGTCGCACGGGACATCTAAAATTCAATTATAACAAACTTATTATTATTGAAAATCACTTAAACTATTAACTTTACTTTTTTTTATTCAAGAGAAAAAATCCTACAAATTATTGTCCTTTTATTTAAATTCTTTTTGTGCATCTTTAATAATCATTTTAAAATTTTTCTTCACGCTTTCCATTATTCAGAACACGGTGCAGCCTTCGTCAATGTCGCGAAGTTCTTGGAAAATGAAAAAAAATGCATACACATTTCTAATAAATATTGATACATATAAACATGTATGATTATACTATATGTACATATGTATTTATGTATATTCAGATGTATGTGTATGAACATATATAATTGCGTAGGTTCAATAGCAAAAGTCGATGTTTAATTTACTGTGATTTTATTACCGTAAAACAAATGTACACGTATGTATGCATGAGCCGAGGTGAGATAATAAAAACACGCAGACAAATTATTTTTCATTAAACACATTTGGGCATAATACACATAAATCTATGCAAAATCTACATACATGGCCCAGCACATACATACATATATATGTGTGTAATGTTTGTACATATTTATTATTAGAATTAATGAACATTTTGTTGTAAAGCGCTTTTTCTCAAGTGATTTTTACGACAGTGAAGGCGGCGACGGCGGCAATGGTGGGGTTGTAGTGGTAGAAGCGACGAGGAGTGAGTTTTACAACAATTTCCGGTCCATTGTGCGGCCCACAAACCCAGACGTTTGCCCGACTTACGCACACATTCTTACATTTTCATTATGCATACATATACGTTTGCGACGTACACACACCTACGAGCATATATGTACACTGACAAACACGCCATCTCATTGTTTTAATGCCAACTTAACTGACCATAAACGTAATTGAGACATTTTGTGTGCATTTAATTGCATTGTGGTGCGTAGTGGTTTGTTTCACCAAAAACGAGACCGCTAATATTATATTTGTATCATTCTTCGAAGAAATTAATTACACTGTACATTTAGACATCACACTATGCTAAGGCAGGAGAGCAGAGCGTGTGGTTCTTTAAAGTTTCCATCGTGTTACTCTGATCTGATCTCTGATACTCATTCAAATGCAGCAGTGATTGTACAAAGTTGGAAAGGACTGTCACTTCAGAAGATCTTTAACGGTAACCACTGTGTCGCTGGATATTTTCGCTTTGGCATGAACATAGTCCTCTCGATGAACAAAAATCGAACTCTACACATCACTCGTTATTCCTTTCTTGCTATATGTTGCAGAGGTTTGGAGGCTGACGCTGATCTGTTGAGTAGAGAAAAAGGGTTTGCGTCAGATCTATGGTCCTCTGCGCATGGGCAAAGCCGCGTACCTCAGTCGATAGAGGATGAGCTGTATGAGATATATGACGATATTGAGATAGTTCAGCCAAGCAAGAGACAGCGGCTACGCTGGCTAGGACATGTGGTCCGAATGGACGAAAAAACTCCAGCTTTGATATTTTTCGATGCAGTATCCGACCGCGAAGATAGAGGTAGAGGAAGACATTCCCTCCGTTTGAAATATCAGGTAGAGAAGGAACTGGCTACACTTGCTATTTTTAGTTGTCAAGAGGTGTCTACGCAGGTATAGAAGAAGAAAAAGGCGATCGGCATAATCTCAAACACAAACATTGCTTACCATTGCTGAAATTAAGCCCCAGCAGCGAGTTAAGCTTTTTGACTTATTTGTTTTATGACAGGTGGGGTTCAAGATTTCAAAACCATGTACGAGTAGATCTCTGAAACAAGCACAGCGTTAAATCCTGTCGTGAAATACATTACTGTGGATCGTGAAATTGCCCAAATAACTTGAAAGCAAAAATTATAACAATTTAAAATGGCTTTGAGTATTAGTCATACGTTTCATCCAAAGACGATGAAATAACGTACCCCTCATCAGCACATAAAAAATCGCTCCGTGAACTAGAAGGCCATTTTCTCTTGAAGCCAAGTCGTAAAAGGAAGTAAAATAATGGCAATGTTTGCAAAAAAAAAAACAAATAATTAGGCAATGTTTTCCAATTTTAAACATTATTAAAAGCTTAAATGTTCTAACCACCTTGCAATTCTTTCCAACTGGATGCTATCAACGCACCGTGATCTATGAATAAGTTGTCCGTAAGCGGTGGTAAGCATCGAGATACAGACGTAATCTATCGTTCAATGATTTTCGCAAAGGTTTGTTTCTCCATTACCCAAGTATAGTCCCAAGCTGCAAAGGAAATTTTTACTTCATCAGTATCACCATTAATTGGTGGCACCGTAAGGACTATCGATTGCACCTTTGTATTTACATATCATGATTTTTGGCGGTAAATACTAAATACCCTACAGTGCGAAGAGCCATGAAGACATAGTTAGCGAGGTAGAAACCATAACTCAATTTCGATTGGTAAACGCTGTAATCCCAGAAACTCGTTTAATAAAAACTAGGAGACCCGGTCACACCTTTCATGTGGTTTTTTATTCTAATTGGAATTGCAAAGAAAGATTAAAACCCGAATTAAGAATCATCAATTCAAAATATTAAATTTATTTTTTCATTATAGATTTTTTTGTGAGCTAAAGGCCCCAAATCTCCTCATCAGACTTCTTATGGTAGGGATCGAACCAACGCATCCTGACTTAACAGGCGAGTGCTCTACCACTGCTATAACTATCAAGAGCGCTGTATTATTGATATAACTACGTATTTGTATGTATGGGTGCTTTCTTCGCTCCTAAAGTCTTTTACGAAAATTTCGATGTGAACGCCTCACACAATTTTTTGTCAATCTGTCGGTGATCCCTCTCCTGTGAATAAAGTATTATTAATATTTCGAGCAAATCGAACTTGGGCCCAGGTATCTGATCCAGTTCCAGGAAACAAAAGCATTCCATTTGGGTATACAAAAATTGAGTTTAAATGAAGTGAATTTGTATATTTTTTCACATGGATCGGTTCACTTCCGTAAAAAAGAATTTCAATTAAAAATAACTATAAATGCGATCTTTTTGCAAAAAGCCATATGTGTATCGAATATCAAGTAAATTGAACCATAAATATGTTTTCTTCGACTTCCACTTCCTGAAAAATGTTTGAGTAAACCATTCCACGAACCATGGAAACAATCTGACGAAATTTCAAGTCAATCGGTTGGTAACTTTTCGATATATGCGAATCTTTACAAACGATCTTAAGGTTTTTATAAATGCTTTTTGACTAATTCGACGTTTTCTTCCATTAAAAAAGAGACACATCAATTATCGATTTTTGCCTACAATAGGTGAGCGAATCGCATGTTAGTTAGGGCAAGCGGGGATTTTCTTGAATTAGCTTTACGGAAAATGGTAACGATAAACAAGTGTAAATTTTACTACTGATTTTGAAAGTGGTCTGGGCTTCAAACATCAAAAAAGTTCGGATTTTTGGATTGTTCCTTTAGATCAGCGCCATTTTATTCCCTCCTCAAAGGATGCTTGGCCTATGTGCAATTATTTATTAAAAAAAAGTATTTTATTTTCAAAGTAGTTAATGATTTAAGTATCGCTTGCGCTTGAGCAGCTGATTGATTGATCAAAAGACGCTCGTTCCTGCTTCGCCTTTGCGCTTTTTACTCACTTTTGCGCATACAAATTTCAAAAAAAAGCGGCAAATGAGCAGTATTGTTATGTATTATGTAATATACAATGCAATGTACTCGTATGTATGCATGTATGTATGCAACAAAATAAATATTACAACAAAAACGTGCTGAGCGAACGCGCAAACAGGTAATTACAATTGTAATAGGAATGTAATTATAATTGAAAGCAAATACATACATATGTATGTATGTAAGTGAAAAAGTGGCAACGGGTCCAAAGACGACGACGACCGCCGTAGCGACAGCGATGACGACGGCGCGTCGACTGCAGCGACGCATATCAAGGAAGCGAAAAAAAGCTAAATTCAAGCGGTTTAAGGCGCAATCAGAGTTTGTCCACATATTTCTATATAAAATGTTAATTGAAAAAATTTTCAAATTGATTTTTTTTTCTAAATTTATTTATTATATTAATATTTTTGTATTTTTTTTATGAAAAGTGCTATTTAAATTTAAAAAAAAAATATTACGATGGTTGCTTTTTAATTATACAAATTTTATTAATTAATATACATTTATCTAAAAATTTTTTACTTTTGCAATTTTTAAATTAAATTTCAAAATTTTTGATCATTTTCAGATTAGTCTTCTTAAATTAAGTTTTTAAAAATTTATTTTTAATTTTATAGTCTGTAGGCACCGTAATGTTGTAAAGCTACAATTTAATTACACACTTGTCTGCCAACAAACACGCACAAAGAAACAAGCAAACAAACACACAAACCGACTGAATACATATTTATTTCCTATAAATGCGAATTACAGAAAAAAAAATTGCAATGAAAAACAGGTGAGCGCAAGCTGCCTTCCATGTACCTATGTACGAAGCATTTACACGTATATATTATATTATATGTATGTATGTATATTGTGTTTTCATATTTCGAACTTATGAATAAATTTGAATGGAAAAAATAAATGTGCACAAATTCTAGATTTTGTTTTTGTAACAAAAAAAAAACATTTAAATGTTGAAAGCACACGACAAAAGTTTAAAAAAATTAATTGATTTGATATTTGAACTGGATTTTTTTTTATTTTATTGGCGCTTTAAGCCGTTGAATGAATTTTTAGCCGAACACCTCCTCCAATTTTCCAAGAAATGGAGGGCCCTTCAGTCCATTATAAACTTCCACCGCACGGGCGAGGCATTTCTTTGAGTAGCTTTTATTTCATGTCAGAAATACACTCGGTGAGCTAGACATTCCCTGCCGTTGGGCGACCGCAATTTGAAAAACTACGTTCAAAAGGCTGTTCGTACTGTTTACCACTCGGCTCCTGCGTCCGCCGCGCCAACTTACCATGTAATGGGAATCGACAACAAGAAAGGCCAGAACAATGTTTTATAGTCCACAGCATGCACAACTAAAGCAAGGGGAAAACCGACAATAACCAGAAACTGCAGCTCCGAAGGTTGGTGACGATTAGTTCGAAAATGATGAAGCCGTAAGCTAAATAAGAATAAAGATTTCAAAATTGCTAAAAGCTTTAAAGTGGACTTTCTATTTATACATATATATTATATAATAACAAATTAGTGTTGGCCTGCAATGAGGGGTAATCAAGTTTCTGGGTATGCAGTTACAGTCACGGGGCTTCAATGAACTCCTACACTTTAGTCCTTGTCGCGCACCCTGGAAATGTGAGCAACCTTTGTGCCAGACGCGGTAGCCGACCCGTGTGGGTCCTTGGGTCGCGGCGAACAGAGAGGAAGCTCCAATATATTCCCTTTAAGAGTGCGCCGAAGTCTAGTTGCAGCGTCTGTCGAAAGGTGCGCTTGCGAGCGGGCGTTGGTCTTGAAGCAAGCCCATGGCTATATAAATGTGAGCTAAATTAAAATCTGCTCACCTAGAGAGATTCAGTGCAGGGCTGGGGATCCGCCACGTATAAACCAATTCCAATAAAAGTTTTTACGATGAGATTTGGATGAGATACGCCAATTTTGGTGAACACTACTGCAAAAGTAATAAGGACTATGATTTAAGGACTGGGATAAGCAGGGTCTTGACAAATGTACTACAACAATCATATAAAAGAGCACAAATTTGGTATCGAATTCGTGGTGGGAGAGAGACTGAGTAGATAAACTTCTTACCACCAAGGATACTTTTTATGAGCACCTGGAGCATACACGTTGCCGCTATCACAATGTCAAAACTATTTTTGGTGACTTTAACGCCAGGATAGGCAAAGAAGGTACCTTTAACTGCGAATACCGCAGCCGTTAAAATGAACTACAGTCGCGTAAGCAGTGTCAACAACCGCGCCATGAGTTCTGCTTTCTCCAGACTTGATAAAGAAGCGAAGCGAATGGGTCTGGTAGTGAATGAGGGCAAGACGAAATATCTCCTGTCATCAAACAAACAGTCATCGCATTCGCGATTCGGCTCCCATTTCACTGTTGCTCGACTGTCGTAGATAATTTCATCTATCTAGGGACCAGCATTAACACCAACAACAATGTCAGCCTGGAAATCCAGCGCAGAATCACTCTTGCCAACAAGTGCTACTTTGGTCTGAGTAGGCAATTGAAAAGTAAAGTCCTCTCTCGGCGAACGAAAACCAAACTCTACAAGTCGTTCATCATACCGGTCCTACTATATGGCGCAGAAGAGTGGACGCTGTCAACATCTGATGAGTTGGCTCTAGCAGTCTTCGAGAGAAAAGTCTTTGCGCATTGACAACGGTAAATACCAAAGACGATGGAACGATGAGCTGTACGAGGTATACGATGGCATTGACTTTGTTCAGTGAATGAAGAGACAGCGGCTACGCTGGCTAGGCCATGTCGTCCGAATGGATGAAAGCACTCCAGCTTTGAATGTATTCGATGCAGCACTCGCTGTTGGAAGCAGGGGATGAGGAAGACCTCCCCTCCGTTGGAAGGATCAAGTGGAGAGTGACCTGGCTTTTCGGCTAGGTGGCGCCAAGCTCAAATTATTACCAAAAAGCTAAATATTTCGAACTCAATTGAAAATCTAACTCAAATTTCTGTTTTACCATTCTAATACTCGTATATATAGGTGCTAATTATTGTAATCTTCTTCACCTCCTTTTATTTATTGCTGTAGAAACCGCCTAAGCGATTTTAGCTGAGTCATGTGTGTATGTATGTATGCTCATTGTAATTCTTATAATCTAATTGTGAAATATTCCTATGGAAATTTATTAGATTGGCAATTTAAAATTAAGCATATGTATACATATACATATATGTGTATATCGAAAATGAATAAAATTAATTAATATGTCTGCAATGATATTCAAGTATTTTGTCTAAATTTCAACTTTCAGCCCAAAACGATTTGCAGCCAATATTTATGGCATACATATTTCATTAAAAGCAAAAAGCAAAAAATGAAAAAGAATGCACAATGCATGTACCAATGTATATACCATACATACGTGTATATATGTATGTGTGTATGCATTTATTGTAGACAAAAGCTGAAATTTAAACTTCACAAACATGCTTTACTAGTTAGTATTTGACAAACAAAATTGTCTGTATTTATTTATTTTTAACAATTTTACGATGCGAAATACATTAAATATGCTCATAAATATTGATTTTTATTTTCAATTTGCGACTGTAATAATTTTGATCAAATTGTTCTATTAAAAGTATTAAAAATTAAGCAGCCACTTTGTGGAATATTCTCGGCTGATGTATGTATATAAATACATATGTAAGTGCCTACATACATATATAAATATGTATCTATTTTATATACAAATAAATCATTATCATACGCTTTTTATCAAAGCAAACATGTATTTGAGGCAATTTGATGCTTTTATTGAATGGAAGATTTATTTCAGCTGCGAAGCTCTTGAAAATACTAAGCGTTTTTATTCTTAAATGGATGTTATTATTAATACGATATATGCAACATTCATATACATACATATATAATATTATATATACAGCCTTGGCCAAAAGTATTAGACACCCAACTAAAATGTGGCTATCAAAGTTACCACTTCTTTTTGTAAATGTCTTACATGGGTGTTTAACTCTTAATTAAACGAATAAATTGTGTAACATTAAAGGTCATTGCACTCTGGGTAAGCTAAACCTAAAAATTGTCATTTTTAAGAAATTCATAAAATATTTTCGCATTTAAAATTTGAAAGTGAAAGTGTAAATTACATTTAGTGAAAAGTTACCAATCTTATAAAAACAGTTCATAGTTACTATGATAGTTAGAATTCAAGTTCTAAGTGAAGAAGGTAAGTCTCACGTTGAGATTGCCAATTTGGTGGGATATTCGCGGTACGCGGTGTGCGGTCCAATGTGCTATCAGGCGATTTGTGGAGACGAAATCCCACAATAATAAATCAAAAAGTGGAAGAAAGCGTCTAACCAGTAAACGAGAAGACCGAATACTTATACACGAGTCTCTCAAGGATCGCAAAAAATCTTCTTCTGTCCTTACAGCTGCCCTCTCGGATAAATTTAGTAAACCAGTTAGTGCTCGAACATCTAGAAGAAGACTTCTGGAAGCAGGATTAAAAAGTTATAAAGCCCGAAAGAAGCCGTGGCTCTCAGAAAAGAATAGGAAAAATCGTTTTGATTGGGATCGACGATACCAACATTTCACGGAAGAAGATTGGTCGAATGTTCTGTGGTCTGACGAATCAAACTTTGAGGTAAGCTTAGTTAAGATCGTCTTAAAGTATTAACAGCCATAGCTTCTTACCCCAGAACAATTTTGAAGACATAATACAAATCTTATGGAAACATTATTTTTTCTTTTCTACAGATATTTGGAAAACCTGGTGTGACATTGAGCACATGTGGGCTATTTTAAACTCAAGATTAAGGAACACAGTATAATATCGAAAACTGTCTTAAAGAATGCCTTAATTAACGAGTGGTACGCTATAAGTGCGGACGAATGTGCAAAGCTTGTACGCAGCATGCCTAAGAGAATTGCTGACGTTATTAAATCGAAGGGTGGACCTACTAAATATTAATGTTGTTATCATTAATTCATTGTATTTTCACTGTTTTACTAATAAAACATCATTACTTCACTTGTTAAAACAAAAAATTCAGTAATTAGTGGGGTGCCTAATACTTTTGGCCAAGGCTGTATTTTTACTAGCAGTCTCGGCCACATTTTGTATTTTGTCTAATTTTTATTATATTTATTATAATTATGATGCTTAAGTTAGTTCAAAATATTAAGTTTTTTTATTATCATATTGGTCCCTTCTTCGGTGTTCAGAAGTCTTTCACGAAAACGTAAAATTGAATACCTCGAGGTAGACTAAATGCACCATATACCTCATTCGACGATAGGCGTTTGTTACAAAACGATCTAGACAATTTAGCTATTTGGTGTGATAACAGCGAGGCATGTCGTTGAACCTTAAGAAGGGTAAAACCGTATGCTTTTCATCAAGACTTGTTCAACCTTCTCCTTATATAACTAATAACTGCAGTCTAAATCAAGTCTTCAACTTTGTTAATTGGGGGGTTATGTTGGACCCTAAGCTCAACTTCCATATTCATATTCATATCAAAACCACTGTCCTAAAAGCTAAAAATGCTTTTGCCTTTGCCAAAAGATGGTCGAAAGAATTTAAAGACCCTTCTGTAACTAAATCCCTTTGGTGAGGCCAATATTAGAATATGGTTAACTAATATGGAACCCCAATTATCAGGTTAATTCCGATAAGTTGGAGCCTGTTCAAAAATAAGTTTTATTTTTTGCATTAAGACATTTCTGACGGAGATCTACGATAAATCTTCCGCCCCATACCAACCGTGTAAAGCTTCTAAATCTACCTACTCTCGCAAGTCGTAGATAAATGTTAGGCGCATTGTTCGTGAGGAAACTTCTTAGCGGATCAATTTTTAGTTCTTGACTCTTATCTGAGGTAAACTTTAATGTTCGTGTATCTAGGCAGTTTAGACCTTTACTATTAAAGTGGTGTAAAACAAATTATAAATTGCATGAACCCTTTCGCCGATTGTGTCACCAATTTAATTTTCATTCCGGTACCTTCGATCTCTCGGACTCCCTTTTTAGCATAAAAAAAAAAAACAATTAAATTTTAAAATTCCATATTTACTAAATTTCAGCTGTTGAAAAATAATTTTTTCTATAGCTGAACAGTTTTAAATCTGGACACTTAACAAACGCTTCCCAATCATGACTCGGCATATTCCGTACGTTATGCGGATGTCGCCTCTCGCGTCCGTTCAGTGGGTGGAGGGTCTTCGTTGGGCTTGTTATTATTATTATTTATTACTTAGGTAGGAGTACCGATAAATACAATTTTTTCGAATAGGTGGGACTCTGGTTCAGATTACAGATTATTGTTAATCTAAGCAAAAATCCACCTATGACCACCTATACCGAAGCATGCATAAATTTTTTTATATACCTATAATATTAAATATTGATATTAATGAAATTGCTGAAAAAAAATAAAACAAAACATTTTTTTTTATTTTTGAAAAATCCATTAGTTTTTAATGTTGTCATGTCCGAATCAAAATAATTAAATTTTCGCATGATTTTTATACACTGAACAATATTATTTGCCCACATAACCTGTAGGAGATGATATCCCGTAATCGGTAGCCCCGAACTCTAATAGCACAATATACCCCTTTCTCGGCATTTCCCATTGTAGTTGCTAATATGGCGCTATTTCTCCACGTTGACCTTAAGTTCGTTTTGGGTCTTCGGCTTGTTGATATAAACCATTGACTTCAAGAAGACCCAGTGAAAAAAGTTCGGTGGTATCAAATGTGGTAAAAGCCGAAGTCAGTAAAAATCAAGTCTCCAGGAAACAAGGGCTTAAAAAAACCATTGTTGCTCGAGCTGTATGAGGTGATGCGTCGTCTTGTTGAAACCAGAAGTGGAAGCTTCTTGAGTTTAAACAAATCAGAGTTCAATCAGGGCTTACTTTCATGCAGTACGAAGTCGGCCGTGGTTACACGATGTAAGAAGGCAAACAAGGGATTGGTTGAGAAGAGAAAGGTTCATATTTACTAGGTGCCAGGTCATATGGACATCGAAGGCGATAAGATAGGTGAGTGTCCCTAACTATATACCTAGCAGTTCCATTCAGAGCAGTGAAGTACACACAAAACGAGTCTCGTCCACCAAAAAGAGGCCGGAGAGGCCAAGTTACTAGTAGGACTATTGTTGGGACATTGCCTTTCGGCTTTGCACGACTTCAATTGAGATCTGCCGGAGGACATCAAGTGCAAGAAACATAGATAATTCACGGAAACAGTATATCACGGTGTTATGGCAGATAGAAGCTAAGCATACTTGACGAAGAAGAGCTGAAGACCCTTCTATCAGCAACGTATAGAGAGTCAAAACTTCTACTTCATTTTCCGAGGGGTGAAAAGTAACCTCCTTGGGAATGAAATTTTTTTTAAGTTTTTTATTTTATTCGATGTAATCCCCTTTTAGCTCAATACACTTATTCCAGCGATTTTCCAACTTCTTAATCTTTTCTTTCGAAGTGCCACCGCGTTCGTGTTTTTGGTCCGGAGTGAACATGCGCGGCACCCAGCGGCAAGATAACTTTTTCATATGCAGAATCTTGTCGAAAATATGGCGCGAATCTCCACTTTCCGGTCAGTCAGACTTGCGTCCACCACGAAACTCTCGAAACCAATATTTGACGGTGTAATCTGACGGAGCATTAGCCTCAGAATATTTATCCAACAACGGACTACAAGGCACTATAACCTTGGCGATTTTTAACCACTGAAGCAATTTTCGTTCGAGCTACTCCTCCTTTCTGTGCGTATTGTTGTTTTTCCAACAAATTGAGGGAGCTGCAATTTATTTTAAGCCACCTAACAATGGCTGGTCGATTTTTAAGAAGAGGTTTTTTTATGTCAGAAATATAGTACCCACGAAGGACCACTTGGCTATTGCTGCCGGCTACTTGTATGTAATATACGGATATAGTCCATTGAATATAGGTCCATGGACTATACTGACCAAGTCATATTGTCCGATGAAAATCTACGCTGCAGTAGCCGCTGTTTGTAGCAGAGGAGACCAAGAGAGGAGTTGATTTCCTGATGGTGTAAATATCTTGCTTATCTAGTGGATGCTCTTCAACTTTTTCAAATTGAGCAGTATGATTGTTAAGCTTTCCATTTTGGGAGATCAATTGAGCATGATATAGGGCTCTTTAGAGAGTATGAGAGAGGGAGGGAGAGAGTGAAAGAGGGAGAAGGAGAACTCTGCAGTGCGCTTCCCTTACAAATATATGCAAACAAATTGTTTACTAACCACTTAGTACTTAATTTTTTCTACAAGATTGAATGCTATAAAAATGCTTATAAAGAAACCTACACAATTATCATTTATGTACATATATGTATGTATGTAAATATTATATTGTTTATAATGACTGGTCATGAGCAGAACTCAAAGCTCAATTAATAACCTAACAGAAATTAGTAAAAAAGAAATTAAAATTAATCCATTAATATGCAAGAATCCCCTTTTGTATTATTTATACATACGCGTACATACAAGCAAACCTCCTGTATGCACCATAAGGCACTAAATTTATTACTAGTGTAGATTAGCCCCTGCTATTAAATATTTAATATTTTTCTTCTTCTTCTTCTATTTTCTCTAGTTTGTCTTACAAATTGCCCAAGTAATTCCTTTCGATGATATATACATACATATTTATATATACATATATATATTGATAGTTTTTTAATGACTACGTATACTTAGGCTTTCTGTTGGTCACGAAAAAATCACACATTAATTTCTCAAAAAAAAAAAACCAAAAAAAAAATATCCAAAAATGTATAGACAAATAGTAAAGCAAACATTTTCGGGTTCTGGCCACACGCCCTCAGAACGAACAGATGTTCGTGCGGCTTGTCGGCGCTTTCTGTTATAGTTTTAGGTACACTATGGCAACAAACTTCAATTGTGTACATACCTATATACATATGTATGTATGTATGTAAGCATGTGAGTATATGGTTTCCGCGAGTTCGTAGAGCCCAAAAGACTGCCCAAAAACCATAGTCAACCGAAAATTCAAAAATTTTACAAATCAACCAAAAGAAAAAAAAATGTGAAGAAAAAGCTCACAAATATTACAGTTCAATGAACTCTTCTGTGTAGCTTCTTTCTTCCAACGACGGCCCAACGAATGCGAGGTGCTCTTACATACTCATAGGAGTATATACATACATATTTACTACATATGTACCATACATACCATGTGCATAGTTTGCTGGTGTTAAACATTTTGGCAGTTTGCGTCCGGCGTGTCTACAACAAAAGTTGGCTGACAGCAGTTGTTGAATTGGGCAGCAGCAGCAGCAGCAGTGGAAGAAGAAGAAGAAGCAGCTGAGGCATGTCTATTTTTGTATTTTTTCGGTTTTTTGGGGTTCGGATATGGCGGTGCTATATTAGCTTATGGAGCATGAACACATACCTAAATTAGGGTGATCCAGTGGGTGAAACTTTTTTTCACTGACGTTTTTTTCTTTTTGATTTATCGTCGATGATTCAAAATATTATACCATAAATACTTTCGAAAAGTCGGGAGTATCTTAAAAACATGACTCGAATGCAAACATTTCCCGCCGACAGAAAATAATTTTTAAATTACTTGGTCACAGACGGATGGCAGATGGATTAAATCGGACCTATTTCACGCCCACCTCTCAGTAGTAATTTTGAATCATATGAAAATGGCGATAATTCAGAAGCTCAAGATCGAATATTTAAGGCATTAATCAACAGAACTCAGCCAAACTTGATGGGTATGCTACTTTGAATGGTTCTAAAGTCGCTTTAAAAATTATTGACCTAGATCCAGAAATAGATCTTCTATTTTTGACCGATCTGTGGACTTAATATAAACATCAGACGAGTATCTACCGTTTGGTTCCATCTGAACTTTGCTTCTTTCCTTGTTTCATTTCTTTTCTGGCTCTCAGTCTACTGTGGGCTCAAACCTATGATCCTCCGTAAGAACTAATTCCATTCACCTGATCTATATGGGCGTCTTAAATTATTGCTCTGATTAGCCATGACTTGGTATATAAATGTGTAATATAATTAAACTTAAAAATGCTTTTTGAAATGTTTTTAGTTTGCAAGGTAGTATTTAGAAACGACGACCTTCCCACTTGACAAAATACCGAAGCGGACCAATGCTTTGATGTAATTAATTTAATTTATTTAATCATAATAAATATAAATACATTTTCTAGATATAAAGTGGAAGCATCGGGCAAACCAATAACAGTTCGACTAAGGACAGAAGAGCGCGCTGAAATTTTCGAAGAGAATCATGGAACAACGAGAACCGTTAATGGTGATTTTGACTGTCCCCCGAGATCACCCGATTTGACGCCACCAGACTATTCCAGTGTACACGCTGATAAGCCAAGAACCATAGCTCAATACAAAGACAAGATACGACCCGAAATCGCCGCCACCCCAGCCGATATATTAGCCAAAACTTTACAAAACGCAGAAAAAGGCTTATTTGGTAGTCCAGGCGAAAGGTGGCCATTAACGCAATATCGTTTTTAAAAACATATTTTTTTGGAAGCAAAAGATTAAACCTATATTAATAAAAATTTTTGACTGTCGCACGGGACCTACTGCCACTGATATTATTTTTTCGTTTTTTTTCCATTAATCTCACACATCTCGTTTTGCACTCAGCATTTTATGAGTCTACAATTGGTGGCTTTCTCTTTATAGTATTTTTTCGGGCCACCCTAATCCACATGTATACGAATACTAACAGAAGAGCAAACATATTTCAAATGGTCGAGACGTCGCAACGTGAGGCTTAGAAACAAAAAATTTTCTTAAAATAAAAGACAAAAATGATGAGAATATTAAACAAAGATGCGGTGGTAAAAAAAGAGTAACCAATTGTGGAGAAAAGAGGAATTGCAGCACTCGCCGGCAATAATCACGTGCAAGCAACAATCGCGGCAGATGAAGATAACTCAGCTTTGACGAGTTTTGATTTAACAAACCCAGTGTTTTATGAGTCAAGTACTTGGAAGCAGCTCAGGAGCACACAAGCACACAATCACACACTCATAACTCCGCTTTCAATCCGAGTTAAAAAATTTCCAACGCTTTTGTGTTTTTTGGAAAATTGTTTAAATTCAATACAAAATACCAACAAAGCTTACTAGCCTTTCGTGCATAAAATTTTAACGGTATTGCAAGTGTGTTGTTGTTGTAAGCAGAATTTGCAGGTTCATTTATTTGCATTTGCATTTAATTTTTTGTTGTTGCTTATGCCGATTTAAGCTTTGCATTAAATCTGAAATTTCATTATATACATATATGTATATATATATATATATTATATATAGAATTACGTGTGTTTGTATTGTATGTACGCATTGTCACTTCTTTCGCCGCTGTTGTTGCACTTTGCTTTCCTATTTGGTTTTCAAATTCATTTTGTTGTACAGAAAAATGCGCGTTGTGGCAAAATGTTAATCAACGCCGACACCTTTTTACTAAAAAATGAAAAAAAATAATTGAATTAAATAGATTCAGTAGCGCGCTTGCGCCGGCCACAGTACACTGAACTTTACTTACCTTCTGCTGAAGCTTCCATCATTCGTCGATTGAATTGAATTTCTGCTGATGACGTTCTATTTCTGAGCTTTAGCTGAGTTTTTTTCTTTGGAGTTTGAGTTGGAGTTGTGTGTGTGTGTGTGCGTTCATTTGCAAGCTAGTGAAGAGTTCTTAAGTCACGTGGCAATTTGTTGTACTCACAACTATTCGATGTGTTGAAATGAGATCACTTCATTTGCATGAAATCCCAAAGCTCAAAGAAGGCTTTATACTGACTCTGATTGGAAGTATGTAATTACTAGAAGAAGAAGAGATTGACCCATCAGAATTCATATCGACCAGGTCAGAATGATGAGTTGGGTTGATTTTGCCATGTCCGTCTGTCAGTCTGTCTGTTTGAACGCGAACCAGTCCTTCAGTTTTTTAAATATTTCAAACAAAGATGGAGTAGTACGATAGTTTCAAATCTTTGTGGTATTTAAGATCATTTTTGTCTTGTACGACCGATTAATCAAGGACAATATATAAATGTTGCAAGTCCCCATCGAGTTCATTTAAGAAGATTCGAACTATTGACACACCAGCTTAATCTTTATAGATGGTTTCCATTTCATTTTCCATGTCGCTGTGTGCTTGGCTTGAAATTTTGTTTTAGTTTTACTATCGAATTTGAGCATTACTTGGTAGGTCTAAGTTAGTTTTTCAGCTAGATGAGGACCTTAAAATCAACTTACCAGGTCTGAGGAATCCTTTTAAATCATATTGAAGGCATCCTTTTTTTACTGGCGAAAACACCGCTTACTCAAGTTTACCCAGTTTAGCCAGGTCCTTCTCCACCTGGTTTTTCCAACGAAGTGGAGGTCTTCCTCTTCCTCTGCTTTCACTGCCGGGTACTTCATCGAAAACTTTCAAAGCTGGAGTATTCTTATCTATCCGAACCACATGCCAATGTTGCCGTATAAATCGTACAGCTCATTGTTCCATTGACCGAGGTATTTGCCCTTCCCAACCAGCAGAGCGCCGTAAATCTCATGCAAACCCTTTCTTATTAACGTCAGCTTACGCAGCTGAGTAAGTTTTGCGGGAATACCAAAGTGCTTTATAATATCTAATTTGTTTAAATTATTATTTAAAGGAAAGCTGTTATATATGTATATGCATAATGGACATTCTCTAAACCTTTCTGGCAGTCCTTGAACCTTGTTGATTTGATTTTCATGAAAAAAACATTTCTTTGGCACTCCAAATTTGTTTCTTTTTCGGCAGCAGATTTGTTCTTCAGAGTATTAAAAACATGTAACCAGTTTTGTTGATCTAAGACTTGTTGATCTGGGATTTGTTTGTCATCAAATGGAACATTTTTTTTTGCTCAAAGATTTGAAAAATCGCTATAAAATATTTTAATACATTGTATTTGTTTAATGACAAGCATAAATGAGGAGAATAAATAAAAAACAAGCGAAAATGACAGCGAAGAACCTGTGCCAAAGCAAAACAAACAAGAAAACTCAAACTCAACTTAGAGACAAATTGCCATAAATTGAAGTTTTTTCCAAATAAATGTGGAAGAGTATAGAATTGTAAAGTCTTATTCATAGAAACTTAAGCCGCGGATAGAGATTGTTTTGTTCTACTGAATGATACTCCTTGTGAGCAAACATAAAATGCTTAAATACCGATTATTTGGTCACCAGCAATAACAACATTATAAGTATGTATGCATGTATATATGACCAACTAATGGCAGGTGTTTGGAGGATTACTAATAAAGTCATCAACAGAAGAGCCAGAAAAATCATGTGAAGTAAGTCCACAAATATTCAAAAACATAAAAATGAAAAAAATGTAATAAAAACAATTAGCAACTTTTTGTTCAAAATTATTGCATAATAACTATATAAAAATATTTATAAAATTTTCAAGAATTAGGAAGGCAGATATTTAAAATATAGAAAAAAATAAAAATAAAAGCAAAAGAGAATGTTGGAATATTTTTAAAAATTATTTGTAAAACCTAAATTATATGTAATGTTATGTCAATAAAATTTAGAGTTACAATTTGCATATAAAATAAAATTTCTTTAGTGGACATAAATTAGAATTTTATATTAATTTCAATAGTTCTACAAGGTTCTTTTGACATTTGCCTGCTTATCGTTTTTCCAAACAACGCTATACACTTCTCACCATCTTTAAACAGACACATACTTAAGTACAAACGACTGTATATAGATTAAGGGGATCCAATGCATACTTATATCTTATTTTTAGATAAGGCTTCTCCAAATAGTTAACTATAAAATTAAACATTTACTCTTTATAATAATATTGTACTAATCAAATACCTGTTTTATACAAAAATATATTAAGCTATCTCTTTTTTTCTTTGATTTAATTTTATTTGATTTATTATGACATAAATTAATTAATTATTTCAACAATAAGTTAAATTTAATAATTATTTTTTTCTGTTATATTTTTCTCATTTTTTTATTTCTTTAATTTTTTTATTTTATTTTATTTTATTTTATTTTATTTTATTTTATTTTATTTTATTTTATTTTATTTTATTTTATTTTATTTTATTTTATTTTATTTTATTTTATTTTATTTTATTTTATTTTATTTTATTTTATTTTATTTTATTTTATTTTATTTTATTTTATTTTATTTTATTTTATTTTATTTTATTTTATTTTATTTTATTTTATTTTATTTTATTTTATTTTATTTTATTTAATTTAATTTAATTTAATTTAATTTAATTTAATTTAATTTAATTTAATTTAATTTAATTTAATTTAATTTAATTTAATTTAATTTAATTTAATTTAATTTAATTTAATTTAATTTAATTTAATTTAATTTAATTTAATTTAATTTAATTTAATTTAATTTAATTTAATTTAATTTAATTTAATTTAATTTAATTTAATTTAATTTAATTTAATTTAATTTAATTTAATTTAATTTAATTTAATTTAATTTAATTTAATTTAATTTAATTTAATTTAATTTAATTTAATTTAATTTAATTTAATTTAATTTAATTTAATTTAATTTAATTTAATTTAATTTAATTTAATTTAATTTAATTTAATTTTATTGTATTTTATTTTATTTTATTTTATTTTATTTTATTTTATTTTATTTTATTTTATTTTATTTTATTTTATTTTATTTTATTTTATTTTATTTTATTTTATTTTATTTTATTTTATTTTATTTTATTTTATTTTATTTTATTTTATTTTATTTTATTTTATTTTATTTTATTTTTTTTATTTTATTTTATTTTTTTTTAATTGTATTTAATGTTATTTTATTTTATTTATTATTATTTTCTAAGGTCGCAACTCTTCTAACAATGAGTATTAGCAATTATAATTTATACATTTTTTTAGACCGTCCTAATGTACATATGTAGATATATTTGTATGCAGCTATGTATCAGTTGTAAATATTTGAACGTGATTCCCTCTCTTCTATTTTTGGCAATAAATACTATCATAAATTGTATGCTTACACACATGTGCTGCTCGCTTTTTTCTCTCCATTTTTGGTGCTTTTAGTTTGTCTTTTTGTCGCATAATTCATTCGTATCTATGTTTCAGTGTTTGGGTGAAACGCTAATACGCTACAACAACAGCAAGCTGGTAAGGTACATTGAACTTTTCGCCGTAGATTTGTGATGTCACAAGTTTAGTTTGCTATCGCAGCAGCAGCGGTGGTGTGGTGGTGTTTAATGAGCTGCGTGACTGCCTGCCTGATTGTCTTCTCTGCCCGTTTGGCTACTTGCCTACTTACCTGCGTAGTTGGCTCGCTGGTTTCACACGCTTATGATCACATATGATACCACTTGAGCTTTTCGAATTGCTAAGCTATGTACACACATGTGTATTTTGTGCGTTTGCTTTTCTGGTGCTTATTGCTGTTTAATTAACATAAGAGCGACGATAATGCGTGTGAAGATATTGATAAACTCCTCGATCCGCACTTTGCGTCCTCTTCCCAGACATCAGCGAATGTTATATAAATCGTTTATTGTATTTGGTGATAAATATAATGTTTATGTATGTATGTATTGTATAAATCAGTGTTGCATACCTTTAGAGAGCTATGTATGGTATGTCCCAAAAAAATCGGGACTGAGAAAAAAATCCATATATAAGTGTTTTTTCAAATAATTATTTAATATTAAGTAATGAATTGTGCAATTTTGTTAATTCGGCTAACCGTGTAAGCGATGTCTACGCAAGTAAAGAACTTGTAAAATAAATTATCGAACACTACCTCATTTTCCGAACGTTGGTGCAAAGAGACTGTCACTTTTGAAGCCAAAATTTCTGTTGTGCAGAAGGAAACGTCATGGAGTTTTGATAATGCAAATAATATTTAGTCTCGTTATCCATGGGACGAGCCTTGTATGTGCTTTTATATGTCTTTCATTCAACAGATTAATTTCCATATGAGTAAGCTCGAAAAAATGTTTGAATATTTTAGCTTGTGTATCATTTGGTGGAACTAAAAAATTACTACACTCGTTAAATTTAGTTAACTTCGTAAAATTATTAATATTGAATTAATCATTTAAAAAATTGTATTGTCATCGCATCAGAGATTACTCCTCTTTATATACAGTGGGGTTAAAAATAATAAAAGCTTAAGCCAACTCATCATTTATAACAAAAAAAAAATTTATGGAAAAGATTACACTTTATATTTAATTAAATACATATTGTAAATGAAAAAAAAACTTTTGTTATACGAAAGAAAAAAATATCATAGTAAGCAAACCTTTGGCTTGGCTGCTCAATTGTACGACGTAGAGAGACTATATTATGTTTGTTCGGGTAACGGTTGTAATCATGTAACGGCAATAAAATAAATGAGATACTTAGATAAGGACGTACACGTACATACATATATTAGTCTACATGGCATGACATTACAAATTGGTTAAACCATATCTGTCTCTGCGTCCGTCCGTCTATGCGCGCAATAACTCATGTAAGGACTGAGATATTTTGATGAAACTTGGTTCACAAATTCCTTGGACCACAAGTACGGATGCTATTGTATTTAAATGGGTGAATTCGGACCAAAAACATTAATTTTCAAAATACAGAAATCATGTTAAATGTATAACTAAATGTGTATTGAGATTCATATTTGTTTGAGGCGATCACAATAAATGAAGAAATGTAAGACATGGAAATAAATCTTGTGTGGGTTTGGCATCACGGAAGTTTTACGTCCACCTTCCACTTGACTCAAGATTGAACATTTAAGACATTAGTTAACAGAACTCAACTAAATTTGCTAAGATTGCTATTTTAATGGGTACTAAAGCTCTCCCGATGGCAAAGGTCCAGAAGTAGACTTACCCAGGCCTTCTATTTTTGAAAGAGAACTTCACCTTATCATATAACTGGACTTCACTCCTTCTGTGAAAGTCACAAAATCATTAATTATTAATTTTTTAAATTGAAATAATACTAAGTGGTGCGATAGCCGAGAGGTGTTTTCAATAATATAACATTAAATTTATTAATTTGAATTAATGATCCTTAGGGTTTTAATCGTTCTTTGCAACTCCAATTAGAATAATTAGAGACATCAAAATGTGGTCTGCTTGTATACAAATACAAATATTTTTTTAAATTACCTGAGTTATTTTTTTATTTTGTATTTCTTTGAAGAAAACAGAAGAAGTTAGAAAATGTATTGTATTCTAAGACATGCTTTACATGCAATTCATAATTACTTTCCACGTACCACCTACTTTTTTGCATTTTTATTATGTATGTTTATAAATATAAAATGTGTCAATAAGTGAATGCGTTGATAGTTTTAATAATAGATATTCATCTATTTTATGCTTTGCATTCATGATCAGTTCTTCTACGAGTATGTGTATTTCCATTCAAATTCATTGATTGTAGAGAAACTTTCCCAAAACAAAGCAAAGTCAAACACTTTGTACATACACATACATATATTTAAGTACATATAAACACATACATGTATGATTATTTGAAAGTGTATGTATGGTGCATAAATTTATGTATAAGTGTGAGTGAGTGTGCAACATGAATAACAACTGAAATAATCCCTGCGAGAAATTTATGATTTCTATGAATTGGGAGTACAAATTAATTCGGTCCGTTTTTATGTGTTCAAAAAGAAGTAAAAAATACATAATTGAAAGTATTGTCCGCGAATACTTTTCCCCATCTCTCTCTCGCAAGTTAAGAACCGGTAAGCCTCAAATCGTTTAGCATCCGTCAAAAAAGGCAGTAGTCGGAAAGAGGATTCCCATTTCAATGTTTGCATGAAGTTTTTGACGTGGAGCCGTGTGTTTTTATGTTGATCAATCACCTTGTCATGCCTTTCGTTCGTTTCTGGTCGTTTTTCTCTCAATGCACCGGTAAAGGCATTACTTGTAGTCGATTACGTTGCACGTCAGGGGTGCTCCTGGTTTTAACAGCTCATAATACACCACCTCGTCCGAACCGTGGTTGTGTTTTCCTTGAATGGGCTCACCAAACTTGGCATTGTATTTTTTCCTCCTTCGATGTTCTTCAAGAAGCAGATCCGAGATAAAAAATCTCCTTTTGATATCTCTCGGCTTCAATTTGTACGACATCTAATTTCCTCGATTTTAAATACAATCAAATTTCTTTAAATGAATGGAAATTGTTTGCTGAGTCACTTTCAATGATTCTGCGAATTCAATTTGCGTTTGGCATGGATCTTGTTCCAGGAATTTGAATTCCTCACATTCGTATACCTTTTTGGGTTGGCCAGGACAGGACGTTTTTTGTCTTCGACGTTAAAATCACCACAAACTCCGAAACCCCTATCTGCATTACTTATCAATCGGCGCTGATTCACCATAAACTTGCATCAGCATTTGTTGGGATTGAGCTGTACTGTTATTTCCTTCCAAGATCGGCCATAACTGACAGGTGGAGCCATCTTTTTATAGATCGGATTGAAGTATCGTCTTGATGTTTTTCCAACAAATGGTGGAACCTAAAGTTTATTCTAAACTGCCTCCGAAAGGCCGCTGTTTCATATTTTTCATGCCAAAAATACACTCGGAGGCCTACACACTCCCTGTCGAGAGGGAGACCGCAATTAGAAAAAAAAACTATACTATTTCGGGCTCATAAGAATGAATCCTTATTATTTTGCCACCTCATATTCCCACGGTGCGTGTGTTAATATACAAGATACCTGTGTTTGTATGAGTAAAAGACAAAGAAGGTTGCTTTATGAAATATGCTTCCTGGATTTTCTTCAGACCATTATTTATGCCTTTGGTGCTTACATGGCTGTGGATTTATGGCACATGCAAATAAATGTCAGGGTTTTTCCAAATCGTTTGTTGGAAAGTAAAAATGGTCGAAGGGTGTGCATACATACACACACACACGTATACACGTATGTACAAATATGTAAATAAAGTAGTCACAACTGTCCATCATAAATCACAAAAACAATAAGTTCATTTGCAAATAAGTTAGAAAAGTGCTAAACACATACACATACAAGTAAGAAAAATAAAAATAAAAGCAGATATACATACATAGGTATGTATGTATGCACACACGCAGTGGTCAACGCGCAGACCTTACAAAGCAGACCTTACAAAGCAGACCTTAGAAGCAGACGAATGCAACACTATAAATAAATTCAAAGAAAATATTTAACGCACTGTGACGCCTTAATGGGCCAACTGCTGGTAAATGGGCTAACATTTGTAGGCCAAATTATGCCACAGAAGCACGTACCGCTAACGCTTACTATAAAAACTGCACTTGCCACAAGTTGCAAATGAGCAAGAATATTTGACCAAAAAGAGCCATTTAGCAAAGCATTTACTCCCACTAAAACATATGTATATATAAATATGCTTAAATACATACATACAGTGAGGAATAAAAATAGGTACACCCCAATTATTTCAGTTGAGCAAACAAATTTTTGTTCGCTAGTTTTCTAGAAAATACGATTAATGCAAATTAAATCAAAAACTTCATAAATCAGTTTTTTTTTTAAATTATATCTTTTTTTAAAGTCCGCACTAGATAGTTTCACTCAAAATTAAAAAAAAAAACATATTAATTATCTGTCATAAGGAGATATTTTGAATTTTGCTTTATCTGTGTGCTACCAATTTCATTTATTGAAAAATAATTTTTAGCTTTCTCAAACTAAAAAATACAAAACATTTAAATGTGAACAAAAAAAAAAAAGACTAACTAAATAAAATGTCCTCACAAAAATCGCTTTCGTTGTATTTTATTTTCTAAAATCTAATGAAAATAAAATTTTTCTCAGCCGGCTCAGACTATTTTTATGGAAAAATAAATTAAAATTAGCAAATATAAAATATATTAAAATGATAATAAGATATGTATGTATGTATGTTTTCAAAAAAAAATCATTTAACGCTAGTTTTACCTTGAGTGAAACTACTTTAATTTCTTTGTATCACCGGCAGTATCATAAAAAAAATTGACAAAGTGGCAGTTGGCAGCGTTAAACCCATTTAACTGCATTAATGCTGATTAATTCGGGAGTTATGCAGTTAACTCCGTTGTTAACCCCAAAAATACCTCTCAAAAATATAGAGAGCTCTGACATATTCGTTGGCAACATTATTGAAAATTGACAGCCACATTCTATTGTGAAAGCAAAATACAAATTGACAGCTGTTTTGATTGAAAACAAATAAGTTTTAAAATGGCAATATCAGAAAAAGTAAGTAATTTTAGTATTTAGCACTTTTCCTTTAAATTAAATTACCCTGCCAGAAGAAGACTAGTAAGCAGATCACCACAGCTGTCACTTCTACCATTTTTCTTGCAAAACAAATAGGCCTTTCGCTCACTAAAACTTGTAACAAAATTACTGTCACTGTTTAAATTTCAGATGGCTTGTAGAAAGAAACGTTCAGAATGAGCATGAGCAGACGAAAGGAATTGCTTCAGGAGAGCGAAGCGGAATCATAATCTTTATAACGAAATTCCGTGATTGTTGTTGTACTATGTTGATGACTTTTAAAAAGTTTTAAAAAGGCTTATTTTTTGAGGCGAAAGTTTTCTTTGAATTCGATGTCATCCATCTCTACCACATTGTTCATCCTTCTTCAATAGTATGTACCAAAAAGTGTCATTGCTGTTTTTTACATAATAATTTTCTGCGCGTTAATCAGTTTAATAACAACAATTGTATCTTATTTTTAAATAAAATTGCCCTAATTATGTCGCTAAAAAAACAATTATTATAAGAAAGTATTATTAAAATACAAATCAGCTGTTCAGTAACCCATTGCTGCTGTCTGCCATCTAAAAATGCTTGAAAAATTCCTTTTAATGTTCAAACCAATGTAGTATAATGCCTAGAAAAGTGGAAAAAAATATTTAAATATCAAAGTTTATAAAATAGAAGCTTACGACAAGCGTTGATGTCACCAAATCCACTTCGACATGTCAACGGTGGGGGATGATTGGTATTTATGTTATCAAAATGAAAAGGCGATTTATATGTGAACCCAACAACTTAAAAATAGTGAGAAATTTTCTAATTGCAAACTTAAAGCGCTTAAACCGAAAAAACAAAAATTATACATTTTTTGGTATTATTTAAATACCTACTTATATTTTATATGTATGTATATTTAACTTCTCGATTAATTCACCTTTTTTAACATGAAAACATCAAGTTTTCAAACCAAAATGTATATAATTTAATTCATAAAACACGACCGTTCCCGAATACATCTCGTAGTTCACATTTTCGTATATTTGTTTTAAATTGTCAAAAAATAATAATAATATTGGCGACCTTGCTGTTATTTTGAATTAAAATTGTTTGCCGGCTTGAGGACAATGTAAATAAAAAACATAATATTAATTTTGTTTTCCGTCGGCTACATTATACATCAAAATTAATGTGGTGTTTTTTATTTATGTTGCCCTAAAGCCGGTAAATAATTTAAATTTTCCAAAAAAATGTTAATATGAATCATTTACAAAAATTTTCTTCTAATTTTTGTTCACAATAATCCACTCCACACTTTTCATCGCTTTGAATATTTAAACACAATTTACGAGTACATTCCTACATATATGCATGGTAAGGATCAACCATTTCTCAAGAATTTTGTAAATGATACCTGTGAAAATATATGTGAAAAAATATGAAAACTGTGAAAATCGATTTCTGCATAAGTTTTTATAAATAGTGCGGCTTCGCTTAGAATTCTGATAATTTTAAATATTTTTGACATTATTTACACATGTCATTAGTATTTCATGCCATCAAATTTAGCTAGAGCTAATCTCTGTTCAAAAATAATATTAATTTTAATAATTCAAATATATTTGAAGATTAAATACATTATTTCGATGCAAAAATATTCAGAACGTATACATTTTCAAAACATATTATGCAGCTCAATTTGTAAATTATTGACTATATTTTATATACGATAAAAAAAAATTACGAAAAATATTTTCCAATGACTTTGTAGCCACTCAAGATGAATCACCGTATACTCCACTTTGTGCCTCACTGTACGTGGCCTTTTTTCATTAGTGGCTGAATTTTAGGTTTTGTTTGCTTGCAACTTTGTTTGCCCAATGAATATTTTTAGCCAAACTGCAGGCCAAGTTTACAATCAAACCAAAGAAAACCAAATCAAAGCTGGACTTGGCTTGGCGGGCAATTGTGGCCGCATTAGATGGAATTTGTGCGCTTGGAGGTGCGTACAACAAGAGAATTGCTAATTTGGCATTCTTCTGCGAGTGCAACAGCGAGTGGATACTAATCTATGTATGTATATAAGTGTGCATGTGTGTGTAGGTATATGTGTTTGCTCGTAATGCGATTGCGCAAAAGCTCCGCTGCATAATAATGCAGTCATCAAAAGCAACAAAAATAAAACTATTACTCGTATTAGCCAAATAAGGTGTGGAATAACAAAAAAAAATAAAATAAAAAGAAAAAAGCACACACACACATATACACACAACTAACAACAACAAATCTCATTGCCAATATTACAATGAGTAGATATAGAAAAGTAAAAGGGCTGGCCGAGTGCGACGTTTAAAGTGCAAGTGAACAGCGAAAATGCGAAGAAAAGTGAAAAGTGCGAAGAAAAATACAAACGCGCATGCAATTGTGTGAGTGTGGGTGTCTGTTTGTGCGCATCGTAATGAAAATTAGAGAGACCACGTATTTGCTATTTGTAAATTTTTTTTTGTTTTTGTTACAGGCGAGAAAAATCACCGCTTGCATATTTATAGGCAGATATGTATGTGTAAAAATAAGCATAACATAAGTCTGTCTGTCCTCTGTCACTTGGTCAGTCAGTCCAAATCCATTTCTCATGTTTTATTGCTATTTGCATATTTTATTTTAGATTTTTGTTATTTCTTTTCTGCTTTGCTTAGTTTCTTTTCACATTCTGAGCTCATAACATGTGCAACATTTTGCGGCACGTCGCCACTGCTTGAGACTATCAGCACATCAACGTTCTGGCGGTCACATTTTCTCACCGAATGACGTTTGGCCGCAAGATTTTTATTGCAATTTTCTTATTTACTTCTTTAATTTTTTTTTTTAATTTTCACGGCTGAAAGTGTTTTGTGCAGCATTGGTTGCTCTTTAGGGTTGACCTAAAACCAAAGTTCACTCAATAATGCACTGTATATATATGTAAATATGTTAAACTTGGCTTTGTTTTCGAAAACTGCAAAATCTTTAAGGCTAAAGATACTTATATACTCGCGGGCTATATGTTATAATGGTCCGATTTTGGCGGTTCCGATAATTTCAATACAGTATAAAATGCGTCTGTTCCTCAAGTTTAGTTGAAAAACTTAAAAACTGAGAAACTGAAATGGTCAGATGGACATGGTTAAATCAACACAGCTCGTCATTCAGGCAAAAAACTACCTGGAAACGCTGAATTGGGAATCCTTACCCCACACGCCGTATTCTATAGACCTTGCTCCTTCCGACCATTGGCTTTTTCGATGGATGCAAAAGGATTTTGGGGTCACCGGTTCCAGTCCTTTGAAGAAATCGCAGAATAGCTCAGTGATTGGTTCGCGAGCAAAGAGGACTCATTTTTAGAGATGGTAATCGAAAACTACCAGACAGATACAAAAAAGTATTCGCTTTCGACGGACAATGCTTTTTAACAAAAAACACTTTTTTGAAGAAAATATATCAAAATAATTTGTACTCCCATACTAAGAATTCTTTTTCTAAAATTATTAGCAAAAAATTTTACATAGTAATTTAAAAAATTCTTTTTTTTAATAGTTTTGAACGAAAATTAAACTTTTTAACGAATGCTTTGAGAATTTCATAAAATTGAATAGTCCTGGAGCAGTTGAAAATATGACTATATTTTTAAAATGATTTTTGGTAAATTATGAATTAAAATGTAAGACTTTCCCGAAACTGCTTTTTTATGTAGCTGCCTTTTGTGAAGTTAATCAAGGATCAATTATTGTACTACGTTGTTATTTTGTACGATTCAAAAATATTAATAATAAAATTGTTTGTCTAAGTTTTGCTGTTCGTTGTCCGCTCTCCGCTGTCCGCTGTCCTTGAGATTTCAACTACAAATTTTAATAAAATAAAAAATATTTACAACTTTTTGACGAATCACTCCATTTATTTGCGGTAAAAATTACACCACAAATAAAAAAAACTAACTCAAAATAAAAATATGTCATTTGAATTTACGCTCAAAGCAATTGAAAAAGTTGTAAACAAAGTTTCACTGATGCGCACGAGTCAAGATATGCCATTGTTTACCAAATAGCCAAATAGTCAAATAGCGAAGTAGCAATTTGTACAATTTCTGAATAAACGCAACAACACTCATACGCCCAGCATCACTGCGAGATATGCAAAGTGCCATTGTTGCAGACTTTCTAAAATGACTCATCAATGTCGCATACATAAATACAAATGTAGATAAGCAACAGTAGGCCAAATCATCAGCCAAAACTAGGAATTTATTGCAAAATTGCAAAAATATTTTGGTAAACACTTGACTATGACTAAGTTGCGCCGGCGAGCGAATGAGTGCCAGTGAGACTAAGCAAAGAGGAGAAAAAACCCCACTGAAAAAAAATTAAGTATATTTGTAGCAAAATAAATAAAAATTATAATTATTATTTTATTATTATTTTGATAATCACCGCTGGCAGGCAGCACGTGCAGAAGCAACAAATGCTCCGACTCATAATTCGGCATGAATCAAACCATTCATCATTATGATGGCGTCCAAGCTGAAATAATCTCATATAAAACTAAAATCGTTATAATAAACGTTTTGAACGATCAAATTGCATGTACGTACATACATACCTAGCAAGTGAGTTTGTTTTTCGTAAAAAAAATTATTGTAAACAGAAATTAAGTCTTTACGAATATTCGCTGCCCAATTCATTTCCATAATGAATGTCTCAAACGGGCGCATTCAAATTAGAGAAACTATCTAAGCAATGTTGTTGTTTTTTGTTTTTTTTTTCAGAGTACAAAATGCAAATTTTTATTTAATTTCATGCACAAATGTTTGCTAACGACAATTCGCTGCTACGCGTCTGTGTGCCAAGTGAACAAGTGGCCAAGCCAATGTTGTTGGACTGCCGTTAAGAGGCGCTGTTCATGTTGAATGAAAACCACACTGCAATTGTGTAGCGCCAACAGCAACAATTGACAAATGTAGAAACAAATACATTAGGGTGGTATGTAATAATTCTTTTTTTTGCGCTTTAAAACTGACTTTTAGTATTTCTCAAACTCGAAATTCTCTCTCCGTTTCTTCAAGTTCATAAACAATTTTTAATAAATTTCTGATGAGGCTCGATATATAAAAATGTGTTGTGAATTCGAATTTCAAAACCCCAACTACCCTTTGAGTTGCACTGCACTGATGTGATTTGATTAATTTTTCGTCTGGGTTAAGTCATACTATATTTTCTTCCCGGTAGGGGATCACAGACCACATTTGGTTATAAATATAGATAGCTCGCAGATCGTTGCGTCATCTTGATACACAGTCTGTTTTGAGTATGACGGCGGCTACATCCATTGGGCTACAAGCAATTCTTACTCCTTCACTGTTGTTGTGCACAAGCGTAGATCAAAGTCTCGCACTCGGCTACTTTAAAGACAATTCTATTGTATTTACATTTTCGTTGGAGGACTTTGGGTAGCTTTCAATCTCTGACTAACTCTGGTAACACCTCAGATATCAAATATTGGAAGCACATAAGTAAAAATATATAGACAGGTCAATAATAAATTAAAATAGGCAAATTTCAATATTTTGGTTGAGCTGCGTCATTCTTTACCCTTATCAACCCTTACAGTGTCAAGTTTCTAAATTATGGCGGAAGCCGCTGTTTTTTCTTGTATTAAACCTATTTTATTGTTTAATTTAAACTTATAGCAATTCAGAAAGGAATCCAGGTGAGATAGATGCTCAAAAAATTTATAAAATAAATTCAATATTCCAATACATATTAATGTAAAATAAAAGAGATATTCAATACTATAGTTTAAAATCTTCTCAGAAATTCATCCTTTTGTATAATCCGAGCAAGAGAAAATAAAAAATATTAATTAAAAACTAATCTTATTATTAATACTGTAGAAAAATAATATTTTTTAATTGATTTAAAAAACTGTTATGTTTAAATAATAAAAAAATGTTGTTTATATCTTTTTTGTGGAGCGCCCCAATATATACACGTATGTGTATATGTATGGTATGTAAGAGTATATTTGTGTAACAAGTGCTTATGTACATATGTACATACTCATAGTTGAGTTTGTGCACATTTGTTTGCCCACTTTGCGTTGTTGTTGTTGCTTCGGGTGAAACTCGTTGATTTGACATGAAAAGCAAATAGTTAAAAGTAAAACCAGACTCCTAAGCCACGAGTTAAATAAACAAAAAGCGCCAACAACAACAACAGCTCACAAAAGCAAACAACGGATTTTACCAACGCGCTGCATTGCAGTTTCCGTTGTTAAAGTTGTATCTTAAAGAACAACAACAACTGTGAAAAAAAACCATCTTCTCTTAAAAAATATGGAAAAATAGCGTTGTTGTCGGTTGTTGCTATTGTGAATGGGCCACAAATAATCTGCGCGGCACACGCCAACTGCTGCTTGTTGTTAACTTTGTTTGTTGTTGCTGCTGCTGCTGCTGCTCAGTTTTTCTCCACAATTTTCGTTTTTTATTTTACGTGTCTGCCTCTGTTGTTTATCACTTTCGTTGTTTTCGCCGCTGGCGTCGAAGCGCCTTAGCGTCATGCGCGTCGACGCTTTGTTTTTATTTTTATTTTTATTTATGTTTTTTTGTGATTTCACATATTTATGTTTTTTTGTCATTTCACATATTTGCCGTTACTGCAGCGTCATTGTTGTTTTATACTCAGATTTTTATAATTTTTACTTTTTCTTTTCGTTCGAACAATTTTTTTCAATGGAATAGAAAGTGAATTCATACATGTTTTTAAAAGCCAGTAAAAACTATAAAAACAATGAAAACAACAACAAACCACAAACACGTCAACTACGGCAAAAGTAGTCCATGTCATTGACCTTTGTCGAACAGCGGCGGATAGCGGTTTTCAATTTCAAACTTTTGCTTTTCTACGCCAACTACTATAAGCTCTAGCTATACGTGTATGTATGTAGGTATGTACATATTTATATATGTAGTATGTACATATGTATTTAGGTGAGTGTGGTATGTGTGCTATTGTTGTTTTTGCTTTTCATCAGTTATTGTGTGCCCGTTTGTTTATCGATACTTACACATGTACGGTTAATGGGTGTCAAATGAAATTGAAAATTATCTACTATTAATCAGTGAACAAATAAACACACTTTCACACACCAACCGGGCGGCTAAAAGCAGCAATACGCTTGAGGCTCTTTGGCAGTTGCATTAAAATGCTTGTTTGTTTGTTTGTTTGTGCTCAGCGGTTATTTTTTCCAAGCGTTCTCTGTTGCATATTTTTGAGTTTGGCAAATTTGGGCCGTTGGCGTCACTCATACGCCGCGGCGGACATGCGCGAATTTTTTTTGAAATCTTTAATTTAGTTGGAAAAATTGAATTTTTCAACAATTTTTGGCTCAATTAAATTGGCATGTAATACCATTTCCCATTATAATTATTTTTTTCTTTTTAAAGAGCAAAAGGTGTAGAGACGAGTTCAGTTGGCAGTTTCTGTAGAGAATTTCTTATACAATATTTTGCTATTTACACTTTAAAAATAAAAATATAAAAATAAATGTAAAAATATGTGTTAAATTTTGTATTGTATTAATAAAGCTGCACAATGGTAGAAAAAGAGTTCACCAGACTCTTCCTATTTTACCAAAGACCATTCTTAGAATTGATTTTGCAGCACATGCGAGTCATGTGCATGGTTAATTGTGATTAGAAAGATTCCTTCTCCGTGAACCCTAAACACCGCTGTGTTAAATTTATTTGAGAGTTTGTTTAGAGTTCTTGTACTTGTCTGTACTTGCACTGGTCTGATATTTTTATACTTATAATAATTGAGAGAATCATGGAGTGAGCTCTACAGCCCATTGCGCTTCGAGCCGTGTTTTTTCATTCTTACCTGTCTACAACGCTCGTTCCATCGCCGCTCAATAAAATTATATTTTAGCAAGCTTCAATTTTGCCAAAGTGACTTGCAGCCGAACTCCTCCTCGGATTTGTGGTGTACGCCTTGACAATTTTCGATTACAATTTATTCTAAATCGTCCCCGAGCTACAGACGGATTTTTATGAGAAGCTTTTATTTCATGACAGAAATACAGTCGGAGGGCTTAACATTTCCAACCTAGAGGCGATCGCAAATAGAAAAAATAACTTTATTTTTTATTTAAATTCATTTTCTATAATTCTTGGATAATGGTCGGACCAGAACTTGAACACTGGCCTTCCGAATGGTAGTACGCGCTGCTATCCACTCGACTCTCGTGGCCGTACAGGTCTAGAAGTAGGAAATTGAGGGTTGGAAAACCTTAGTAGAACTCATTTTATGACAATACTTTGCCCCTGAAAGAAGTTTTCGAATGTCGGTCTCACACTACGAGAATCGTTGGACAATATTCGGTTTTAAGCCTCGCTTTCCACGATCTCTTTATCAAGTTTTGGTTCGACTCATTTTACAATCTAAGGTTATCACGAGATATTTGACTCCGGCGTGGTTTGACTTCAGTTCACCGTACTTGCACAAGCTTTTTTAAACATGTAGGGTATTTTGAAACTGATAACTTAAAATTTGCGGAGGGTGATTTACTGTAGCTATTAGGATAATTTCATCAGCGTGGGCCATAACACCACCGTTCATGTTGTGGCATTTCCGAATCAGCGTGTTTGAGTTGGCACATCATAGCATTGGGAATGAAACTCTTCCTTGATGGGTGCTTCTTGTGGTGCGTGTGGTAATATATAAGCTGCTCAGGTGGTCCTATCTCTCCAGAGAGGCTCCGCAAGCTTCACTAAATGTTTTTTAATACCCATTTCTTGAAGAAGTTTTATTAGGGATTCAAGATTAATGCTGTTGAGGAAGGTGCTAGCAACCTACATGCATAATTATATCAAAACCTAAAAAACAACACTCAACAGCTTTTTAGGTCAAAGTTTCCCTGACTCAACAATGTACGTGTAGCTTTCAATTGTTCAATAATATTGATATGTCGCATGAAAGAAGAGCATTTCTTATTTTTGCACACGATATCAAGTCGTTATATCGTTTTGAAAGCACTGTTTATCGAAACACATAACCTCAAAAAATCATTGCTACCTTTTTGCGAGGGCATTTTTTGATGGGACAGACTATATAATTTCAATCAAATTTAGGCTAAACTTATTGCTTTTAATTCAGTAAATGTTTCCTTTATTTCCATTAAAAGAAAATTATGAAATTTTGGGTAAAATGATACGGGAATTCGTAAATACGGGAAGTGGTATGGTCTTAAGTAACAAACATAATTTGGTTATTGTCATCCGTTGAACGGGGTTATCCTACGTATTAAGGTTGGGAAAAGTAATCCAAAACATGTTTTATAATTTATAATTAAGTCAACTATTGTAATTAAATCTATAAATGAAACTTGTTTATTTTCGAAAAAAAAAATTTATTTGCATTAAATGCATGACATTCGCACGGGACAATCTACAAATGATTACAGCGAAACTGGAAATAATTATTATAGAAAACTAAAAGCAGTTTAATTTCGTCAAAAAGCAATGTTATATGCTTTCTTGTTAAGCACAGAACAGTTTTCAAGATTTCGTTTGCTCCTCAATGCATTTCGGTCGATTATGATTTTGGTTCGAGCATTAAAACCCAACTAAAATTTTAAATAGTTTAGGAAAAGCTATCATTTAAATAAATATTTTTATAATTATAATTGGCGCTTTGTAACCGCTGAAGCGAGTTTTTTTTTAAACAAAGTTTTTTTTACTTAAATAACTTTTATTGTAAGGGAAACTGTTTTTCTTTACCTTCTTTTACCAGAAGAATTTCGGTTGATATAGGTTTCTACCGGTTTCGAAATATACTCGTACATACGTACATTTGTATGTTTACAGTCATCAGGAATTCCTCATAAGTAAATGTAGTGAAATATATTTAGGAATTATCCCTTATAAGCATTTTCATAATTATTTATTTATATAAGAAAATACCTATTTTTACACCTCTAAATCTGAGTAATGTGCAAAAGCTTTTAACAGCTCTCATTAACTTTCATGATCGGATTCTCCTTTACGTCGCACGAATAAGGCAATAAAAATGCAGACAGGTTTAAATGCGGTTAATATGTTCCTTTTGTTAATTTGATACGCAATGCTAACTCCAGGAAATGCAGCCCAATTTAAGCCCACCAACGTCACCGACGACACATACATACAAACACGCAAGCACATACACTCGTACACAAGTTCGATCTCGCACAAAAATCACTTTAATTGAGGCAAAACATAAAGCCAGCGAGAACTGATTCTCTGAACTTTGACAAAATCTCAGACTCATCAGGCTGTTGACAGACTGTACTGCTGGTGTGCGAAACGCTGTTGTTGTTGGGTCGCTCTTGTCGGTCAACTCGTCTGGGTGTTGGTTGCTAGCGGCGGGGGCAGTGGGGGTGATTAATCAAAACCACTTCTTGAGCGACTTTCACTTAGAAAGTTCTGCTTGTCGTTATGCAGGCGTGTGGGTATACTTGTGTGTGTAGGAATGTGCGTATATATATGTGTGTGTGTGTTTGTGTTGTGTTAAGTATTTCATTTTGTCTGCTCTTTTACAAGCTAAAAATGTGTAGTTATTTGCTTTGTTATACATACATACATACATACAATCCCAAACACACACATTCACACATACGAGTTTATACATATGTATGTACGAGTATGCACGTTTTTCTTCATGTCTCTCACATGTGTGCTGTCCGCTGTTAGCTGTGATTTCGACAACTGGTGGTCATTCATTTGCGCTACTGTCTACACTTCTTCGACGCTACTCTTTGCCCTGCCTGCTTACTCAGTGCCGCTCAGCTCACACGCCTTCAGCGAGCCATCTTAGCAACCACTGCAGACTCCACCGCAGCCTTTGTCTCTCACTCAACCTCAGCACACAACGACGGTAAACAAAAACAAGTCGACCGCCTTTCTACGGGCCGAAACTGGGTCAGTAGTGCCAGCGCTCAGTGATGCGTAATTGTTGACCGCAAAATGAAGTGGCGATTGAGGCGCGTGGTGTGCGTGTGAGTTGTTTGCCGGCTGCTGTGTCTCAAGCATTAAAATCAAAATAAATGCTATGAAACTTAATTGAAAAACGCCAACGCACTTTGAGCAACTCCAAATTGTGCAAATAATTTTGGCAAGATTTCAAACATTGATGGAGATTTTTTATCGTAAATGTTGGTATGCTGGGAAGGAGTAGTTTTTGCGAGAGCTGATAATATTTCCACTTAAATTTATTATGCCATATAGAATGACGTCAAAGGTGCGCAAGTTTTTCGCTCAAGGCCACTCCGAGCTTATCAGAAATAATTGGAAATGTTGCGAATGCTTTTGATAATGAAACATCTGGTTCTCTTGTTCGTTGTAATTAATGAGTCGGTGCTGACTTTAAAAAGTCGTGACCATATCAGTCAGATGTTTGGGATTTCCGTACTAAAATATCATAAGATACATACATATATAAGTATATACATATATTTATTAAAGAGAATTAATTCGTAAATGTTGACTTCGCGCTTGAAAAATGTATGGCTCTTAAATAAGAATTAAAAATTGGTCACTGCCAACAGATGAACGGAAGCGTTCTTGGTATTAAAAGAGGGAAAATAATCCAAGTTTAGTTTCTTATTTTAAATTAATACTGATAGTAAGGCTTATAAATGTTACTTGACTAAAGTATGAAAAAACACAATTATTCACTATAATTGAATGGAATTCGCACGGGACAACCAAAGGTAAGTTTTTTAGCGACGATTGCAGCGAGCATTGAAAACACTTTCTATTGAAGTCTCTGAAAATGGTTTTATTTCCTTTACAATTTGTTTAATATATGTTCCTTAATGTTATTACTGTCCAGTAGGACACTTTTTCCTCGTTTTCTGCTTCCACCGGAGGATACTGCATCGAAAACTTTCAAAGCTCTCATTCATTTAGACCGCATGACCTAGCCAGCGTAGCTGCTGTCTCTTCACTCGCAGAACTAAATACACGTATGTGAATGCGGTACAGCAAAACTTTTTGTCGTCCACGCAAAGAACCATAAATCTTAAGCAAAAACTTTGTATCGAAAGCTTCCAACGCCAACTCGCTCGGTGTTGTCAGCGCCCATGCCTCCTTACCATATGGCAGGACGGGAGTGATGAGGGACTTCTGGAGTTTGGCTTTTGTTGGACGAGAAAGGATTTCAATTGTTCACTCTGTCCAAAGTAGCACATGTTAGTTATTCTGCGTTGGATTTCAAGGTGGACATAGTTTTTGTTGTTAATGCTTGTTGCAGCAGCTTGATAGACGAAGTTTTCTCCAACACCAAAATTATGACTGTTACATTTCGTCCAGTCCTCGTTTACTACCAGACCCATACACTTCCAGTCGGGAAAGAAATTAATTAACAGTGCGGCTGCTGGCTCTAGCTGTATACTATTACACAATATTGTGTCTTCTCTTTTCAGCTCTGCAGCAATAATTTAAAGAAGTTGCTCGATAAGGGTTCATGTAGTCTGAAACCTCGTTTGACATCGAACTGCTCATATATACTTTGCGGGAATACCGAATCCAAACATTGCGGCGTAGAGGCAGCTCCTTTTCCTGCTATCGAAGGCTGCTTTAAAATCGACGAAGAGGTGGTGTGTGTCGATCCTCTATTCAAGCGCAAAACTAACAGACCATCTCTATGTTTGTGTATGTACAAGAAGTATAAGTAATGGTTGAGTTATTTTGATGAAATTTGGTCCATTTGTACGGGCGCTATTGCAAATGGGTGAAATCGGATCAAGTTCACGTCTCTTTGCCCATGTAAAGGTATTTGTAAAGTACTATTTTGTAGAAAATTCTAAACACTCTTACTACTTACAAACAGGGAATACCGCCGAGCGAATTAAATAGTCGGATTTAGCCAATCAAATATTATTAAGGATCGTTTTGATCTATCCGATTTCGAAGTCTAGCTTATAGCTTCTGTTGTTAACTACAATCAAAACCCAATGGTATTGCGCGTTGTTTGTTGTCTTTAAAGAACACGTGTGAAAGATTTTCATTACTACATTTATCTCCTTAACTAAATGCAATAAAGTAAGATTAGATAAAAATATTGTAAGCACTTAAATCGATAGAATGAGTCTTCTGTAATGTCATACACAATTTGTAAATATTCCGCAGCACCTCTTGATAGTTAAAAGTGAATTTTGACACATAGTATTTTAAAATTTCACAAACCGTACCAATAGGGGCCGACTGACCGACCACGAATGAGATTTGATAGGTGAAATATTTACAAAAAAATTTTATTCAAATGGATTTTTATGGTTGTTTGTATTTTATTCATGCTTACATTATTAGTGTCTTCGCTTTTATTAATTAACAGAAAAAATTACTAAAGTTCCGATCAAAATGTGGACCAATTTTAAAATTTTCTCATCGGATTTTGGATTACTATGATAACAACTCTTTTTTCCACATAGCGACTCTGGACATTAAAGAATGCAGTGGAAATGAGGGCTGATGCTGAAGCACTTCCAGATAACAGATAATGATCCCACGAAAGAACTTAAATGACAAACCAACGATCTTATGAAGGGATGCCCATGATGAAAAAAATGAAAATAGTTCTATTTGCATGAAGAAAAATATTAAAATTAAAATGATATGATGACTAAATATTTGTTTATACGTGTACCACATCTCAGCACCTAACAGTACTTTTTTCACGGTATCTTGACCAAAAAACCTTTATCTGAAGAAGATATGACCATCGTCCATTTTTGGTCATTTTCAGTACCAATGCGTGTACATATATATATATGGTATTGAATACTAAATTTCACGCTCGGAGATGTTGTTAGATCGATTTATGAACCAAAATCTCAAATCTGGTCGGTTCCGGTAAATGATCTTTTAAATGCACCAGTGCATCTGTGGGCCAATTTTGACTGAAATATCTCAAAAACTGTGGATTTGGTTTGCGCATTGCGTATAAACAGACGGAGAGACGGATATGGCTAAATCAAATCAACCTTGTTCAGATCCGATCGGTGTAACTTTTGATTGGTGGTAATTGCACACTTCTGAAAGAAAGTTATGAAAAATCATTCTTAAGTTCAAAAATCCATTTAAAGATACATAACTAAACGACTTTGTATAAAAATCTGTCGGTACGATAATCAGCTGCTATGTATGTATGTACAATATATATGTTTGAATGTTCTTATAATAAAATAGAGCTCAGATCAGTCATTAAGCTGTGAGTGAGAGCGACAATATTTATTGAGATGTATGCATGTATGTATGCAGGTGTGTATTAGGTGTGCATGTATGTATGTATGTATCTGTATGGATAAACAAATCTGCACACACATCTACATACATAAGTAAGTAAGTATGAATAACCTGCATTAACATAATTTTGGCCGCGCTCATTATAACTTGACCCACATTTTAACCAACCAACCAACTACAAGAACAACAACAATAGCCAACTAACAAACAACCAAGCGGCCAACTATTCCAACAACAATTGAGCTGAGCAGCAAAAAGTCAAGTAGACAGACAAGTGGTATGCGACAACAACAGCAATAACAACAACGCAACAATACATCAAAGAGAAGGAGAAAGAAATTTCGAACGGTACATTTACCAGCTGATTTGCTTGTTTTACTTATTCCTTTTCATCTACACTTTCCGCGGTGCCATCCATCCATATGTGTGTATGTACATATGTTTATGTGTATGTGTGTGTGTGTGTGTGTGTCCATTGTTGGAGTTACCAACCAACTAACCGACAGTAAATAGCTTTTTTGTTGTATTTTTTTTTTTTGATACGCCTTGCATTGTTATTGTTGTGCTGATCGCGTAGCTACTACAACTACCGTTATTGCCGCTGTCACTGTCTCTGTCGCGGCTATTGTCGCTGCCCTCGACGACAACGACGACGACGACGACGCGACGTTGGATTCAGCATTGTTATTATTACCGTTACTACTACTGTTACTGTTACTGTTGTTGTTGTTGTTGTTTTTTTCTTTTCGCTTGCTGTTGGCTGGGCTTAAATCGATTTCATTTAAGCCAAGTTGTTGTTGTTGTTAATGTTGATTTTTTGACTTTGGATTTTATTGTTGCTACCAGTATATGTATGCTTATATGTATATGTATGTACCATATGTGTTTCCGTGGCGTTGCTTTTGTTTTTTTTTTGCCGAAATCTTGCTGGTGAACGCAATTTAAGCAGTCCGTCGGCTCGTTCGCCGGGGTTAACGACTTGTGGACGCTTACGCCGCTCGTAGAAATCGAATTTGGTGCGTGGACGCTTTTTCACCGCTTTAATTTTTTTCCTATTCACAAAATTTTTGCTCAGCAAGTTCGGGCCAGTTTAGCCAACTCGCTCAGAAAGTTCCACATGCTCACGCGTGTTTTTCGTTTTTGTCACTCCAAACCAAGTTTGGACTGTGGTGATTGGATTGGCGGCGTTGGTTTGGTGTTTGTCGACGTGCACTATAGGTGGACCGGGTGAAACTAACTGCAGTGTTTGAGGCTTCAATTTCATATTTGTGTGTATGCAGTGGTGTATGTTTTCTATATACATACATACATATATAATATTAAATGAACGAACCCAGGCACCCAGTAGGAAATTTGTAAGGCCAATACGACATATATAGCTTCAAAATAGTTTTGGATGTAACGGAATTATCATACAACAAAGGAGGTGGGCACTCCACTGAAACATGTATTTTCTTAGTGAAGATGTACATATGTATGTATGTGCTAATAATATTGAAGAAATTGTTCCCAGACGTAGATGAAATTCTTACATTACAATTATTTTCTTTGTGCGTCCCGTACGTACCCTGGAACCTGCAAATATAAATTTTGAGATATCATTTTCAGGGTCCATTAAGCACTTTCTTTACTCAATCAATATTAGATCTCTCCTTCTTATTATGGTTGCGATGGCTGTCAAGCGTTACTTAGGAACAAGAAAATCAGAGGTTACCATCTAAATCTACGTAAAGACTCAAGATGATACTGTGCCCGTAAGTCAGGTGAGTGTTAGTTGAAGACGTTTAAGGGATTTGTAAATATGTAGCTCGTGTTGTGCCGGAATAAATAGAAGATGCAGTAGTAGTTAAGCATTGATGTTTCTTTTTAGACGTGTGGATTTCAAAAAGAAATAAAGAGCACGGCCACGACGCAAAAGAATGCACACTCCAAAAGTTTCAATAAAAAAATTTAATTTTTTGACAGTTTTATTTTTGAAGAAATATGGGCCAATGGTTCCACTTCCATAAAGCATACCGAATTAGTTATCTTTTGAGTATTTAACGGCCTCTCAACAATGGCTAATGGATTATCATCACTACAAATGCGTACCCATTCAACCAAAAGTGAGCTTCCTCGGGATCAGTGGCCACCTTGTTTTCTTCAGTTCTTGCACTAGTGGATTTTGTAAGCCCGCAGTCCAAGATCCATCCGTCTTCGGTGCGCACAGTACGACATATAGAAAGATGCGGATTTTCCACTAGATTAGACTTGGTGCGAAATCGATCAACGGTAGCTCGAATTATCGACTCCATGACGACCGAATTATTTTGGTAATAAAATTGCACGAGTTACGGAGTAAGACTGTGCATTATGAAATAACAAACTTAGTATAAATAAAATAAGAGCTGTCAAAAAACATCATAAAAGCGAATGTCAACGAACCTGATTTCACCTGGATTGGCAGTTTAAAAATATAAATTTTGCACTTTGTAACCGCTGAAACGATTATCGGCCGAGCTCCTCCTCCTGGTTTGCTTGGCGTGAAGGGACCTACAGTTCATTCCATGTCAGAAATACACACGGAAGGCTTGAAGTTTTCTACAGAGAGGCGAGCGAAATTAGAAAAATAAATTTTCTATAATTTTTTTAATTTGTCGCTCCAGGACTCGAATCTTGATCTTTAAAATGGCAGTACGCAAAGCTAACCACCACCGGAGCCAATACCAATTATGAAGAAGAAGAAGAAGAAATTCGCTTAGTATAATGTAAGTAATGGAAAACCATTTTTTAGACTTTTTCTTCTTGTTTAAGGTTTTAAATAAACAGAAGTATGACTAAAAATATTTATTAATTAAATTTATAAATATTAAAACTTTTCTTTGAGTGAAAAATCAGACATTAATCAGTGATTCTTAATTTTAATTTAATTTATTTAATTTTAATTTTAACCGTTATTTTAGTTCTGATAACATTGAATTTCCCATGGGGTGGATACATAAATACTTTCACATACAAATGATTTGAAATTATATACATCTTTTAATACTCATCTAATTGGCCCATATACATACATACATATGTATAAATAAAATCTTAAACTTCAGTGATGGGGAAAACAAGAAATAATCAAATGGATGATACATATGTACATATCTACATATTTACACACAAAGAAGTCAATTTATTATAACGGTTAATTCCTTTTAATTTTATGCATTTTCATTAAGTTTGTTTATATGAATGTATGTATGTATGTATGTATGTATGTATGTATGTAGCATGTAAACAAAAAACCCGCTCAACTTCAGCTTCTAGAAAGCGCAAGTTAAAGAAGTTCAAAGAACTGCATTGTCTTCACGTGCGGACCAGCGAATGGAATAGAAAGAGAAATACATACATATGTATGTATGTATGCATGTATGTACAATATGTACGTAAACAAACGAAAGTGGGTTAAAAATTTTTTAAAGTAAACTTTTCACTTTCTCGTCGCAAGAAAAATCTGGAATCAAATAATAAAAAAATTAAAAAAAAAAATAAAATCAAAATTATTAGTTAGCACTCTGCTATGATTGTGCAGAAATAACAACAAACCCTCGCACTGTCTGCATATCACTTTGTCGGCTGAGGTTGAGAACGGTAAAAGCTGATGCAATGGACGTTTGTGGAGGTGAATGACTTGGGAACTTTCCAGTCTGCGTGAATAACAAAAACTGGGTTAAAACGCGCTTTTGCCTCAGCAATTTACATATGTAGGTATTTACATATTTGTATGTATGTACGTGTATATACCATATGTCGGTGGACACTTTTTTGTAATCTCAATGTAGTTTATTTGTTTACAAAGTTATTTTGTGAAAGTTAAAAATTTACATTTTTATCTATTTTGAAAACAGAAATGTACAGAATTTTTATTTGTCGAATACTTTGGAAAGTGTGTTTTTGTTTAATTTTAGATTATCGTGTATATTTTAATATTTTATAATAGTTGAAAAATTCATTGTGTCACAGACATGACACCGCTCTGCTTAGGGAGCAATAATTTTCGACTCTCCAGCAAATGAAGGATCTTGCTTTTCTTCTCGCGGAGAAACTTTTTATTTCATGCCAGAAATACACTCGTTTTGTAGAATTTATTCCAACTCGTTGTGGTATTATTGACTTACAATTCTCAATTAATTCTCAACTTACCACTTGTTGTCTTGGAGAACTTCCGGTAGAACAAATTCATGCAGAAATCCGTGGCCATTCATTATCTTGAAGGGTTTGAAAATTCCTATACCTTTCATTCCGGAGTTAATTACTGCCACCATTGATCGTGTTGTCTTCAGAACTAATTTATTCTGTGACCGTAGACTATGAGCCAACGTCAATGATGAGTAGATCCAAGCGAACTTTCATGGCCTCGGTTGGTGCGGTACGAAATGCTCTACTAAAGCAAAGGAGGGCCGTCCTCTGAACTCTACGCAATTTAGTGGTGATTGATTTTTTATCGAGTGTTGGCCACCGACTAACAACTTCAACATAAACCCAATACACTTTATTAGGTGACAACCCGATTTCCGACTTATCACACTTTTGCAAGTATAGAGGTGATGAACGCATTTAGGTATAGGGCTTAGACTAAAGACTCCTTTTGAAATAGCATGAATCCAGCTGAATCTACTTTCCAAAGATTGCTCTAGTTGCGTTGCATAGGCAAGATTCTAGGATCCATGCCCTGCACTTTCTATGGCTTAAAAGTAATCATTGTCCATTTGATTTTGTTCACTCTAACTATTGGCTCCGATGACTTGCTTGTGGATGCATCAGGAAAATGGCTATTTATGAGAAATTCGAGAGGTTCTTCGGCAGATAACGTCCACGCCCTGTCGGGCCTTTGCGAGTACTTTCCTGAACCTACTCCCTTTCGATGCTTTCTTCACATTGCTTTAAAAGTTTCTCCTAAAAGCTTCTTTTTGCCTTTGTTACGGCCGCCTTATAGTAGCTTATATTTGTCCCAGAGCTATTCTTGAGGGTATGTAGAAGCCATGGAAGCTGAGGCTGTTTCGAAAAGCTGATGAACTAGTTTCCATTTCCTTCTGTCCTTTGGTCTTTGCAAAAGTTGGTGGTATCAGTGCTGCCGTAAAAAGTGTCCATGACTTTTGCTTATGTACATACATAAACAGCCTTGGCTACAAGTATTAGGCACACCACTAATTACTGAATTTTTTGTTTTAACAAGTGAAGTAATGTAGTTTTATTAGTAAAACAGTGAAAATACAATGAATTAGTGATAATAACATTTATATTTAGTAGGTCCACCCTTCGATTTATAAACGGCAGCAATTCTCTTAGGCACGCTGCGAACAAGTTTTGCACATTCGTCCGCACTTATAGCCTACCACTCGTTAATTAAGGCATTCTTTAAGGCAGTTTTTCATGTTATACTGTGTTTCTTAATCTTAAAATATCTTAAAATAGCCCACATGTACTCAATGGAATTATGATCTGGAGACTGTGCAGGCCAATCTAACAAAACAATGTTGTTATCTCTAAACCAACGCATCGAAGTCGCTGATTTGTGACAAGGAGCATTGTCTTGCTGAAATTGAACCCCGTCTAAATTAGTATCGCCAAATATGTGCGTTAACGAAGGCAGAAGAACAGCTTCTAAAACATTTATGTACTTTTGACTGTCCATGCGACCCTCGCAAACGAACATTTCGCCGACACCATCAGCAGCCATACAGCCCCAGATCATAATGCTGCCTCCTCCTTGCTTAACAGTGGGTATCACGAAATCTAGATGATATTCTTTCCCAACTCGTCGCCTCACGAACGTCACACCAGGTGTTCCAAATATCTGTAGAAAAGAAAAAATAATGTTTTTATAAGATTTGTATTATGTCTTCAAAATTGTTCTAGGGTAAGAAGCTATGGCTGTTAATACTTTAAGACGATCTTACCTCGAAGTTTGATTCGGCAGACCACAAAACATTCGACCGATTTTCTTCCGTGAAATGTTGGTATCGGCGAGCCCATTCCAAACGATTTTTCCTATTCTTTTCTGATAGCCATGGCTTCTATCGGGCCTTACATACTTTTAAACCTGCTTCCAGAAGTCTTCTTCTAGCTGTTCGAGCACTAACTGGTTTACTAAATTCATCCGAAAAGGCAGAAGAAGACTTTTTGCGATCCTTGAGAGACTCGCGTTTAAGTATTCGGTCTTCTCGTTTACTGGTTAGACGCTTTCTTCCATTTTCTGATTTATTATTGTGGGATTTCGTCTCCACAAATCGCCTGATAACACATTGGACCGCGCACCGCGAACATCCCACCAAATTGGCAATCTCAACCTGAGACTTACCTTCTTCACTTAGAACTTGAATTCTAACTCTGTCATCGTAACTAATTTCACTTTTTTTCGGCATTTCGGTAAATATGAATTGGTTTTATGAGATTGCTAACTTTTCACTAAATGTAATTTACACTTTTACTTTCAAGTTTAAATGCGAAAATATTTTATGAATTTCTTAAAAATTACAATTTTTAGGTTTAGCTTACCCAGAGTACTATGACTTTTAATATTACACAATTTATTCGTTTAATCAACAGTTAAACACCCGTGAAAGACATTTACAAAAAGAAGTGGTAACTTTGATAGCCACATTTGAGAATACTTGTATTTTAGTTGGGTGTCTAACACTTTTGGCCAAGGCTGTATGTCCACCTGCGTGTTTCAAATTTGGTCTTAGGAATCAGCCTGTCTTAAGCCTTGTTATGTTATGCCATCTTACTTTATTTTATTATATTAAATTCTATTTAAATTAATTTTATTTCATTCAACTTTTTTTTTTGACTTTTCCTTAGGATTTCTAAAATTGACTTTTCCTTCTTTTTGCCTTTCTCTCTTTCTAGCCGCAACTAACCTATAAATTTCCGTTTCAGACGTAATTTCATGACAAACCAGAAAATATTTAAAATTACTAGGTTATCTGTTTACATACTTGTACATACATTTATTTTTCTCACTTATTTGTATATAATAAAGCGTTTGAACGTTGCGTGTATGTACGTGTATGTACAATAACAACAAATTTTCCGATAATTGTAAACTACGTATCTGTTTATGGGCATTCATACTCATAATTTCGCAAATTGCTATGCAATGCGCGTTTTTCGATTGCCAACAACAATAAAAACGATTAATGCAAAATGCACTTGCACCTATTGTAATTGCTCACAAATATACAGTAATGTGCCGCTCGGTCGACTGACAAATCAGATGACTTTGCAATTCAATTATTGCCTTGCACATTGCACCGCGCGCTTTCATGAGACAAGCGTAGTACGAGTATATTGCATGAGCATGGGGAGCTTGTGTGACATTTCGCGATCGCCAGCGAGTGGATTGCCTTGTTTCTCCGACTGCAGTTCCGGACTTGGCTATTAGCGACTATTCCGCTTACGTCAACAAGCGGAACACGACGGGCGGGTGGGCGGTTGACTTGCAGTTAACGCGCTCTGCTTCCGGTTGCAAAAGTAGCGCGCTCAAAGCAACAACTAGCCATTAGACGCGCTCAGTTAGTAGCAAAAATGTGTGAGAAAAAAGCGTTGCCATTAGCTCGCTTTTTTTCTCGCCTTTGGCAGTGATTTCGCCGCGCGCCAGCTTATTGTAACGA
>JAWMAG010000006.1:985000-1017500 GCA_037013455.1 Ceratitis rosa
AACTTTTCTCTCGAAGACTCCCAAGCAACGTCAACTTTCGACAATGATGTGGAAGCCAAATCGCAAATGCGATGACTGTTTCTTTGATGACAGGGGATATTTCATCTTGTCCTCGTTCACTACCAGACTCATTCGCTTCGCTTCCTTATCAAGCCAACTATTCCAAAATCTACCTATGTTCTATTCATAATTTACTAAGCCTTCCATGAAAAGACGTCGAAAATGAGTTCTACTTTAAAAATAAAAAAAACTTTCATACATTTATTTTCTTCTGGTACGGTAATTCCGCCTTTCTGTAACTTTCCGTTCCCGTACTGCTGGGTAGTGCGATCTCTACATAAACGTTGAGTACACCTGATACACCCCACAAATAGGAAGTCAATCACACGCGTAAGTATGTATGCATGCAAGTTTATTATTGGCAACCGGTCATGGGGGTCTCAGAAATTCTGTTGTCATTCCCATGTGCTACAAATTGCTCCGTTGCGACGCGTTGATATTGTCACAGAGAGGTGTTTTCGCAGTAAATTTAAATAATAATTATAATTTTCTAGATGATTAGACAAAGTTACATAAACCGCGACCATGGCAATAATTATGTTGTTTGCGTGCGTTGGGTAACAATAGGAGTTCTCTAGCCGATGCAGCGCAGACTTGATAAAAATTTCAACGAGAACTACTAATGACGCCAGGTTGGGGTGGCACGCAAAGCAATGCGGGGCGATGAGGAGAGGGACGTGTTTTACTCCTTTAAGCTGCTCTGTGTATGTAAGTTAGTTCCATAATGGTCCATTAGGGTTAGGCCAGTTAGTTGCAAGACTAGTAGCCGCGTCTACTTATCCAACTCAAGGGAAAGTCTTTCAACTATTGCCCACAAACAAATACTAAATAAATAAAAAATAATAATCATTGCTTTAATCTCATAAAGCCAGTAAGCCACTGCCACGGGAAGATGTAGAAAGAGCGTTATAAAGTCGATACTGCAGCCCGAGTATATTCTTTTAATTTATTCTTTGCCCCTCAGTAAAATGAGTTGCTTCTCTTTAAAGGATCGAATATATCTCATGCTTAAATCGATCAGGTTCTTGGGTTATCTCATCGTCTAAAGTCCGCCACAGAAACTTAGCTACTTTCTAATACAATCATTATATATCATAATATCTAGTGTTTGACTCATAGTGCGACTCATAGCTTAATGATAATAATCACAATGATTGTAGCGTCTGGAAATTGAGTTAGGTGGACATACCCTAACTTTTCTACTACTCAACGATACTAAAACGATCTTTGGCACACTTACCGTTATATAGTAAAACTATCTCTCCCAAAAACCTCATTTTTGATACGAATAATTGAAAAACAAAGTTACCCAAATCGGCCCAAGAGTTCTCAATTCAGAAAAAACCAAATTTGTTGACAAATTTATAATATTCGTACATAGGTACAAGCAAATCCGGTCTATAGTTCTTGGCCACATCCGAAGAAATTTATTATGAAATATTATGAAGTAGATGACCTTAGTGGTTAGATGTCGGCAGAAGTTTTGATCACTTAGCTCGGTGGGGTTTGAGCGCAGGTTAAAGATGGACACCAGCAAAAAGAAAGCACGCTATATTCTAAAAGTTTTCCCTGGCGAAGGCGATAACGTAAGTCAGGCAGCTGAAACTGTAAACAGTCTTTAGGTATGGTCCTGATAATGTAATAGTCAATAGTGCACAATTTCGGTTCCAGTAATTTTGATGTAAAAGATGCTCCATGATGTGGAAAGCCAATTGTTGGAAATGTTGGAAAAATAATGGAAACATTTTGGAACCACTTGACTGAAGACTGGATACTCAAAGAGGTTCGTTATAAGGGTGCTATACTCACTCGTAACAAAATGGACCAATTTCTGAAACGGATGGTGCAAAGTGGATTACTTATAGCATTGTAAAACACAAACGGTCTCGAAACCAGGAAGGTTCTTCTGTGAATGTTGTGGGATTGACGAGGAAAGCTGTTATCCACCTTATAGTCCGGACCTCGCTCCAAGTGATTACCATTGCTTCCTGACTATAGCGAATGATTTGGCTGGTGAAGAATCGGCCACAAGAAAAACCTAAAAACCGACTATCACAATTGTTTGCCAATAGGGACAAGGGGACCATACCATCAAAATGGCAAAAAGTTATCTTGTAAAAGGGTGCTTATTTGACATAAATCGGATAATTCTAACCATGGCAAATCAAATGAAGCCTGCAATTTAATGCAAAAATGCAGAGTATAAAGATATATAAAAATAAAGATAAATAATACACCCAAATAAGAGTTCCTTTGGATTTATATTTAAAAATCTGTCAATTCCATTTCATTTTCAAATAACATTTTTTTTCGAAAAATTATAGTTTTCTACTTACGCATTTCAATTTGGATTTAATTTTTCCTTCAGATCATATCAAAAAAAAAAAACAAACACACACAAAAATTCAATAAAACAACACTTTTTTTTAATAAGATTATTTTTTATATATATGTATGTATGTATATTTTTGATTTTCTCACATTTTGGGTTTAGGTATAAATAATTAAATATTTTTGTTTTTGTAATTTCATTTAATTTCGATACTTAAACTACAAAGATTTTGCAAAAAAAAATTAAAATTTGCTATAAATTATACATATGTAAATGTAAATGTGTATGTATCTAATTATTTAAAGCACAAATGTATGCAAATAACTAAAGGCAATGAATTTGTTATAATTTTTTTTCATGTAATTTTAGCGAGTAAAAATGAATAATGTTTGAAATTAACAAATTTATATACAAAACTCTTCACTAATAATCATTTTGCCATATAATACAAAATATTCTGATATGTAAATATGTATGCATGTATTTGTATTCAGCTTAAGTGTTTAATGAATAACTGAATATTTGACACAGTATTTATGATTTGAATGTTTTAAGAAAAATTAAAGACATTTTCAAATAAATACATGGTGGGGGCATCACTTAAATTTAGTACAAAAAAATTCAATTAAGTTCACAAGAGAACTTCGAAGGCAAATTTTTGTTTAGAAAAAATTAAAAATGATTTTTTATGATTTTTAAATTATGGTTGAAATAGATCTCTTTTTTTGTTTTGTTTTAATAACCAATGGTAAATAATAGTTAATAGTTTGACACTCTCAGCTAATATGACACTAAATTTTTAATACTTTTGAATGCACTTTCCAAACGCGCCTTTTTCAAGCGAAAAATATTGTATAAATATATCCATATATGCAAAATTATTTTTACTATTTTTGTTATTGTATTTTAAACGTTTATGCACAAATGCAAGTATATTTATGTATGTATATGTATATGCAGGTTTGCTAAATAGGAAAACTCGGTTACCGACAGTAGGAGTATACAGACATACAGTTATACGAAAATACTTATGTATGTACGTGTATGTATGTATTTATTATGTATATGTAATATAGTTGACATAAATATGCTTTTATTATTTTCAAATATTGTAAAATTGTCTATTAAACTATTTCAAATATTTACTCTGCGTATGTACATTATTATGTTTACATTTACCATATATATGTATGTGTGTATATATTGGTATGCATGTACATACATATAAATATATCGTAACTATTAATTGTTTAAATACATAAAAGTCGCAAGTGCAATTTGCGCATAATTATTTTCATAAATTTGCATAAATGTGTGTGTGCGTGCAGGCATAACTTGTTATTTGATTTATTTTTGTTTTTGTAAAAAATATAAATTCAGCAATTTTTGCAATTTCACACACTTTCTTTCAAAAATCAAACATCTTCATAAAAAATAAAAAATAAAATATAAAAGAAAATTCCTTTAATTTAGGCGGAATATTAAACAAATAAATAATTACAAAACTAACAAAAGTAAAGGCTAAACATACAGATATACCAGCGAGCATATGTTTATATATATATATATATATATGTATGTATGTAAATCATTTTTCAGTTCTTCCAATTAATAGAATAGAAATATTTAGTATTTATTATTTCTGTATTTTGCAGCTCACTTCACGCCCGCGCCAACTTTCTTCTACGCCTGCAGCTGGAAGTCTCCTCGCGGCCGGGCACACGCAGCCACAAAGCGCCGTCCGCCGCCACCGCGACAGCACTGCTCAATGCGTACGCCATAACGGTGGCGATGGAGGCGGCGGCGGCAGCGGCGGCGGCGGCGAAGTGTACTTTAAGAGGAGGCGCATTGGCGTGGGCCGTGGAGGTGGCTGATGTGGCCTCAGTCAGATTGTAGTGCATTGCAGCGAGAAAAAAGTATTATGTGTGGTGATGTGTTGCTCGCTGTCGCACTTCAAATTAAATTATTTTTGTTTTTGCGTTTGCGTTTGCGTTTGAGTTTTGAGTTCAATTCGCTCTTTCCTTTTTCGGCATGCAAGTTAAGGCAACATTGGTGTAAGCTTCCTGCATTCGAGTTGGCAGATTCCCTCCAAGCGTCCCCTCAAAATCGCGCATTCTTCAGTACTGACCCGTTGGATCGAGATAGGCGCGCGGCTGTTGGCCGTAGCGTCGTGTAGCTGAGGAGGCGGATGTGCTATTTGAGGCGGAGGATTTGGTTGGCGAATCGGCGCTGCCAAAGCTGGTGGGCGGTCGCAGGTAGGTGCCAGTTGGATCGAGTATGAGCATTTTGTATGAATTTAATTTATTTGCTTGCTGGTTTAAACAAAAAAATATTGTCTTTTTTATGGAAAGAATATTGCTGTTCAGCGTATTTTCCGCAGATATTTAGGCGAAAAAAAATGTCTCGACTGGTTGGCTTTAATAAGTGCCAGTGGGATCCAAAGTGATATCCATGTTTGTTAATATTTCTTTTTAAATAATTAATTAATGAAAATAAATAATCTGTTTTTATGATTATCTTTTTTAGATTTTAGATTAATGGCCGCGTACGTAAGGACTTTTTAATCAGAAAAATATTATAAATAATTGTTAAATGTTTTAAAAATTTTTGATTTTGATTTTTTTTTTTTTTTTGCAAAAAATTGCTTAATATTGTCCAGTGGGATCTAGATAACGTGCCATTTTAAAAAGTATTTTTCACAAAAATTATGAGAGCAACACAAAAGTAAATATTATCTACCAACAAATTCCACGCTTACTTAACTTCTACCTTATCTCCTTATCTGCGGCCGCTGCGTTTGTGTGTGCGCGCGTGCTTGCCAACAGCTGATCGCTAATCGTCTCCGTGAACTTGTTGTCTGCTGACGTCGTCGACGTTCTAACGCTGCTGCTGCTGCTGCTGCTCCTTTTGTCTTGCCGCTGAGGAAATTCGCTCGTGCTTCTGCTACTAGTTTTTGTAGTTTTTATTGTTGAGTTGCCTTAGTATTGGCCAGTGGGATCCAAGTAGTTAGCCATTTTGTTGTAATATTTTTTATTAGTGAAAATTTGAATTTTTAAAATATTATTATTTTATTCAAAATGTCTTTTTTCATCAGATTTTCTTATTTGTCTTTATCGCTTTGTCGCCGGCCTTTTGTATTGGATTTGTTCTTTTGCTTTTTACGCTTTTTTTTATCACAAAAGGCACCGAAAATTTAAGTTTTGCTAAGAGAAAAGAACAAATAAATGCTGCTACGTCGCTTGAGTTTGCTGTTGTTGTTGTTGTGGACCTGCCAGTTCGGTTCTATGCCGTCGCCGTAGTACTTCTGCGCCACACGTTCGTCTAGCTATCTATCTAGCTTTGTAGACTCCGTAGATATATGTTTTTTTAATAGAGTTTGTAAGTTTATTTTCTGTTTGTGTTTGCGAACGTCGTCGCTTGCCGTTGAATGTGTGTGTGTGTGTGTGTGTGTGTGTTTGTGTGATTTGTTTAAAGAAGTCACTGACACTTAAAATCCATTAAAAATTCTTCGGATTATAGTCTTTTGTTTATAAATATTCTTAGATATTTATGGTTTTTATTTAAATGTTCCAAAGCTCAGTGTCTTTCAAAAGCGTTTTTCAATTAATTACGAACGCAAGGATTTTCAAAATTATTAACACTTTGCACGTTTTTTTTTCAGTTTGAACCGTTTTGAAATATCTTCAATTTATTAATTTGAAATCTTTTTTGTTTTCTCAACTCAACTCAAAAATATCAACTCTGCTCACGTCTTTTGCCTTTGCTTACTTCACTTTAAACGCAAAACACTCAAGTGATCTTGACTCGTCGAGCGGTGTCGATCTTATGTTGTGATTTTCGTCAAGTCGTAAGCTTAAATTCTCCGCGCTCCCAAAAGGTTTCGTGCAATTTTTCTGCTGCTTGCGCCAACGTCGCAGCTGCTCCCCGTCAGAAACACTAGCGAACACAGCCGGACGCGACTCACAAATACTAACACGCCTTGGGGGACACCACTCGACGAGCAGAGAATGGCGAGTGAATGAGAGAGCGGCACTTGGAGCGTAGTGCAGAATGTTAGTAGAGTTGTGTATGTGTGCGTACGCTGATGCACACGGCCAATAGGCGAGACAAGATCACAGACACACACACACACACACACACACGCACACATACATTTACCTTGGCTTCCAGAGATACCGCGAACCTTGCTTGTGTGTGACTAGAGCTCAGCTGTAGAAAATGTAGAAAAGAGTCATGTTACATTTTCGACTGCCGCTGCAGCAACCGCAGTGACAATGGCAAGCAGTGGAAGATCTACACGTTCGGCCGGCTCCAGGTGAGCGAGATGCCGGCACTCTTATCACTGCACAAGCGAAAGACGCTGCAAAGCCCTATACGACGGTTGTTGATGCACACTTTCTCACCCCATCTCTTTCACTCTCTTTGCGGTTGGTGCGATGGTTGGCTGTTTTCAGACTCTTAGACGCGACGCAGCGCTGCAGCGCATAATTGGCTAGAATGAGAGCGTTGTATCGGTATGTGGACCGGTGTGTGAACGTGATTCTGTCAATCTGTTTTCGTCTTTTTTTTATTGTTTGTAGAAAAATTGTGTGTGTGTGTGTATGTGTGTATATATAAGTGTTCATGTGTGCTGCGACTCTTCTGCAATCTATTGCTGCAGCGCGTGGGCTGATTCAGTTCAACTCAACTAGCGAATGAATTATGGTTTTGTTGTTTTTATTGCAGCTAAAGTTGTTGTAGTTTTGGTTGGCTGTGTTTTTAGTATGTACGTATACATATATTTCTGCTTAGGTATGTACGTGTACTTTCATGATATTTACTCAAGACCAGACCTCGTTCGCGGTCTTGGCCTCAGCCGTCGCAGCCACGGTCTCAGTTTCATTCAGAAACAGCTGTTTCTGCCATACATACATATGTACATATGTATGTATATACTCGTATGTATATGTATTTTTTCATTATAACATACCTGGTTATAATTCCTTTTTTGTTTTTGTTTTTGTTTTTGTATAATTTTCAGGTATCAACTGGCGTTTCTAAGACATCCCATTTCTTATTGGTTCTTCTCTCATTTTAGGATCATTTATTTTGATTCGTTATTTCTTTTTTCCCCATCTTCGCGCATTTGTATTTGTATTACGGTTCTATTCTGCAGCTCGCTTAGGTTGATCCTTTCTTATAAATTATTCGTTCTACCGCTGAGTACTTGAGGATGTCCATTAAGAATGCTACCGCCTGCGCATGATGGCTCCTCCCATTGTAGATTTGTTGGTGTGTTCGAACGAGTTCTCACGAAAATTAAGTTTTGGCGCAACTTTCAAATCTGGGAATAACAGAGTTTATGTATGTATGTACATATATTTAGTGATTGAAAATTTCGAAATGCACTTTTTGGAAGTCTTCTTAGCCGTAGCTTGCTAACAATCTGGATCTTCGAAGCGTATTGAGCATTTGTTTAAACGGATTATTTTTGGCAAATGTAAACGCTTCAGAAATGGCTCGATTTTGTTAGATTTTTCCAATACATCGAGCATCTTTGTGGTGTTCAGTCTTTTTCAAGTTGTGCCAACGTTCAGCTCCTGGGCAATCAAAACAGTGCTCGCATGATGGCCAGACTCGACGATTTCCATTACTTTATCGATATTTTAAACAATTCACATTTTCAGCTGTAAAGTTGAAGAATTTGGCGTGTTTTCACTTATTTTCGCACTTTTAGTACGTAGAAAACAGATCCCTGAAATTAATGGAGTACTCTTTACTAGATCTAATATTATGCAAAGTAAAAAGTTCGTTCGGTTTTTTTTATGCAAATGGTTCCAAACGGTTTTCTGACTTATCTTTAGTTCCTCAGAAATTAAATAAGTGCTAACGGTAACGGTGACGGTCTGTTTCCACTATTTCCATGTTTTTATCGCAATTTTCGACGACAGGCCTCCCGACGCGTGGTGCATCTTTGACATCGAAATTACCAGAACGGAACCTAGCGAACCACTTTTCTGCTACACGTTCGTTTACAGTATCGGGCCCATAAACTAAATTAATATTTTTCAGCCGCTTTGGCTGCTTTTTCGCCTGGATCGAAGAAAAATTGTAAAATATAGCGAATTTTCTCTTTACTGGTGTCCATCTTTGACGAGCGCTCACAACGTACTGAGTCAATCAATCGAAAAACTGTCAAAGTCAAACTTTTAGCGCGAATAAACACATTTTCAACGCCGTATAGTATGACATGATGCGACACGTAACTCTAGTACTATGGACAATAACGCCATCTCTTAGTTTTTTTGCATTTGTCTACCCAAAAGCTGTGTGAAGGAAGTTTTTATACCTTTCATGTACGTGAAATTTTTATGTAGTATGTAAGTATGTAAGTACCAAAAATCAGAAGATAGACCCATCAAAGTTAAGTTCGTACACAGATGCACATTGTTACATTTAAGCGTTCATTTGTCGATACCGACTAGTTCGAACTATACAATATGTATACTAGAGCTCTAGATAGCCGGGTGTCGAGCAATGCGAGTAGCTCGATACTCGTTCGTTGATCAACTGCTCAAAGGTTAGTTTAAAATTTTTCAATTTTCAATTTAATTTTTCAAAATTTGCTTAGCATTTCAATGAGTTTTTCTTATTGCATAAATCCATTCAAAATTACATAAAAGGAGTTATGAGGAAAAAGTCAAAATTTTTGCTCAAAATGCTCGAAAATTTTCGGGCAATGAGTACTGAACGAATGTGAAAGTACCCTTTGCTCAAATGTTCAAGCTGTTCAAAAATACTCGAACAAAATCTTCAGCTCTAATATATGTATATGTACCTAAATAAATTTCCCGTGAAATTTGGTATTCTACATCCATATCATGAATTATACATTTGTGCTGAAAATGATCTAAATCGGACGATTTATCATACATACCAGGTGTGTTTGTTGAAATTTGCAGGTTTTTTCGATAAAGAAAACACTTAATTTTCAGAGGAATCTCAAAATTTTTTTATTCGAGGAATCTCAAAATTTTTTTATTCAAAGTATTGACCATTTGTTTCTACACATTTCGCCCATCTCTCAGGCAAATTATGGATACCATTCCAAAAAAACTTTTTCTCTTTCGAGGCAAACCATTCGACGACCTATTTTTCGACTTCATCAAAATTAGCGAAGCACTGCTCTGCAAGAGAGTGCCTCATCGATGCGAATGTGTCCTTCACCAGTTTAGCGGTATGAGACGGCGCGTTGTCATGTTGCAAGATAACTTTGCCATGTCTTCGGGCCCATTCCGACCGTTTTTCTATCAACGCATGATTCAAATTGATCATTTGTTGTCGGTAGCGATCCGTGTTCACCGTTTCACCAGGTTTTAATAACTCATAGTACACCACACCACACTGGTCCCACCAAACACAGAGAGCATTGTCTTACGGCCAAAGCGATTTGGCCTTGCAGTCTATGGGCCAGCTTCACCAGGGGAAAGCCATGATTTTTTTCGCTTCGGGTTCTCAAAATAAATCCATTTTTCGTCCCCGTGACAATTCGATGCAGAAAAGATTTCCTTTCGAATCGTTGAAACAGCATTTCAAAAACGGTTTTTCGATTTTCCATTTGTCTATCGTTCAGCTGGTGTGGCACCCATTTTCCATACTTCTGGACCTTTCCCATGGCTTTTAAACGTCGGCAAATTGCTCCTAGAGTCACATGTAGTGTTTCTGCCAATTTTTGTTGCGATTGGGTTGGATCAACATGCAATTCCTCGTCTTCGAACTTTTTCGCTGCACCAGGATGTTCACTGTCTGTCAAATCGAAATCTCCACTTTTAAATTGACGAAACCATGTCTCACATGTTCTAATCACTGGAGCATGTTCACCATAAGTTTCTACCAGCAACCGGTGAGCTTCAGCTGCTTTTTTCTTTTGATGAAATAAGAAAAGCAACGAGTGCCGCAAATGCAATTTACTTCGAACAAAACTCGACATATTCACTGAGGTAAACAATTATGACGCTATTATTTTGGAGGAATGTGACTTGCGTATTTTTGTAGGTTAATGTCAATAGAAAAAAATTACATACATGCCAAATCATAGAAATTTATACATATTGCTACCGACATCTACTAGTAAAACCGGCACACTTCAACAAACACACCTGGTATATACCCCATATAACCGGTTTGTTCAGACCGAGGTTTTGGATCGAACCCGTCAAAAAAGCATATAAAAACGTATGATTTTGTCTATACACGGGTGTACAAATAAACGGTCGCTATGCCATTGTGCGGAACTTTGTGTAGCTTTTCCAGCTATAAATCATTTTAAGCACTTCGCTCTCCTTTTCGTCTCGTTGTACATGGTATAGCAAAAGAAGCTCTTAAATTATTTAACCTAATCCAATTGACTTTTGCTGGAGCCTGTTTAAAATTTCGGATTCCGCATTCATCAGAATATCTCAAAATATTGTATCATCAGATGTAAACAAATATTTTCTTATATACAATATGAAAATACAATATAAATACAAACGTACATACACATTTCGATATTCAAGTATGAACTCTCACGTCTTTAGAAGAAATGAAAAGTGAATCTTCGGCCTTAGCAACCAAAAAACAAAAAATAAATACATATATACCTATATGCTGAAAACAGAACTCGAATTGCGATTAAATTACAAAGCAAATTAATAAAAAAGTGAATTACGAAAATAAACGCGAAAAGGTGATATAACAGCAGCTATAAGCAACGCCTATCAGCCGCAAAAAAAAAAAAAAAACAAGAAAAAAACAGCCGCTGAAAATAATCAGCAACTGAAAGCAGTTGTTTCAATAAAAACAATTGGAGGAGCGCAAAAAAAGAAGAAAAAAAGCAAATTTCCAAAAATATGGTTGGCGGGATACGCAACTGGCTCCAAAGCGAAGCAAATAAATACAATAAAATAACAACAAAAAGCTAGATAAATTAATAAATAGAATTTGTTAGATATCAAACACAAACACATACCTATACATACCATATATTTTTTTTTCATTTATATACGAGTATATACGTATGTATGTACATACATATATGGTATGCTTAGCGTATGAAAACGTAATAGCGCGTGCCAACAACACGCTCTCGTCAGCAGCAGATGAAGGATGTGGAAAATTACACAAACACAAACACAAACACACACACACAGCCACATGCGTTTCCTCAGCATGGCAGTTGATTTTGAATGAAATTAAGGATATCAAATTATGAAAGGAAAGGAAATGACGGACGGTTGCGTAACCAACGCGAGGGGACAAGCACGCGCTGTGATGAAATCGAAAATTGAAAATCGAAAATTTGATTTGGGGAAAATGCAGATTGATAGTTTAGTGTGCAATGAAAACCGCTGCTGCTTTTCGGTTTTTACTTTCAGCTTCCGGTGCAACATCAGAGCAAACAGACGGTGTAGCGCCTGCGCAGACAGACAGGACAATCATGAAAAATGTTATGCAAATACATACGCACATAGATGAATGTAAATAAATGGTTATAAAGGCTGATGAGTGGCTTCGTTGTTAAATTAACGGTTCTATTGGCAAATGAAAATTGGAAAAAGAAATAAGGACATTTACTTTATATATTAGCGATTTGCTATTGAGAGTAAAACAAAAATTGAAAGGCATTCAAGTCACTTTAAAGCTTCGTAAATTAAAAGCAAAAATATTGAAATAAAATAATAAAATAAAATAATATTAATAAAATTTAATAATTGAGATTTTCAAAAATAAAAGTGAAAAAATTTATATAATAAAAAATCCTTAAAACTTTTTTATTAAAAAATCAGATTAAAAAATTTAAAAAAATAGACCTCAATACTAAATACCAATTTATTTAAAAAAATCGAAAATAAAATATATGTTAATGAATATAAAACCTCAAAATTTAATTTTCAAAAAAATAAAATCCAAAAATACTCTTATTTTAAACGATTAAAATAATTAAATTTGAATCTAATATTATATTAAAAATATTGTTAAGAAAGTTCTTGAAAATTATATAGTAATATTCACTTTAAGAGAGTAAGAAAAATTAAAACAGCAATGAAATATCCTGTAAAGGATATACGCTTTACCATCGGCAATCTTCAACACAACAACACGCTCTTTGCCGCCTGCATCAGCTTAATTGCCACTTATCGCTACTCAATCGCTGACAAGGTGTATTTCACTCTTTCGCCTGCAGATCCGGATTCTTCTTTGATTTCTGCGGAGCGTGTGCGCCTTGACGCCCCTCTTAACGCTCGTGCCAACAGCAAGCCAAGGGGGGAATTCACAAAAGATGTGTAATAAAAGTTAACAAATAAAAAAAATGATAATAAATACTTTAAGCAGCTTGTGCGCTTCCGGAAATATGTACTCACACATATGTATATGCATCAAAGGGTTTTTATTTTTTATATCGTAATAAAATTAAAGGATTCATGTTTCTTTTGACAGTTTAGACACTTACATACTGGTTTATACATACATATGAGTATGTCACTATTGGGTAATGTATTTTTTCCTCAACAGATGTTATTTTTTATTGTAGTTTTTGCAACATTTGTTTCATTGCTTTATTCATATTTTTTCTAAACTTAATTTATTATCCTTTTTTGTTTGCTTAACATTTGATCCTTTGTGTAGAAATTTTTATTTAACGGTGTTTCCAGCGAAAAACTGTCAAAGGATGCAAAATCATTGCACTTGCCATTTACGCCTACTAAATTTTGGCATAACCAATGAATTACATGCCGCTTAGTAAATTGCAGGCAATCCTTAAAGGATGCCCGCCAACCACATTTACTAAGAGACGGTCAATATTTCTCAACACCTTTTGTGGTCTGCTTAGCAGTCAATGTTAAGCAAATGAGGTTGGTTCAGACAAAAAAAAGGACAACTCCGCATGTCCTGCATCCTTTCTTGTCTTTGTAACTGCCGCTTAGCTTCATTAATATGCGGATTAACTTGTAAAAAATGTTGACCTTTTCCGTTTTTAAATGACATTTGCATTATTTTACATTTTTCTTTCAAAAGCAAAATTTTTTTTTATTTTTATTTTTTTAATGGTTTCGGTCTTATTGGCTACCGCAGAAGCTATATGTCGCCACTTGCTTCATACTCCGCTTGTTCGGTGTTTGAGTTCTTTGAAGAGGCAAAAATTAACAAATATTTAGTTGTGTTTGTTTTCAATATCCGTTTTTGGCCAACAAATTGTTGTATAAGCCGCACAATCTTTCCAGCATTGCTACTTTCGGCTCGACATCTCTGTAAAGAACATACTTCATGTCACTTATTTGCTTATCTGCTTACTTTTGTCCGATGTCCTTTTGGCATGTGCACTTGCATTATCTGCTTAATGTATTTACAATAATACAAATATTTGCAAAGTCATTTAGTTACTTGTTCGTGTAGAAAGGACCTGAAAAAGGGATATTAGCACGTGTTGTGCTGATCCTCCACATTCGTTTTCTCTAATGAGGATGTTCAAGTGTAACTAATTTGGTTCTTTTGTATTGTGTTTCATTTGTACTTAAACGGTTATGGTTATTTGCACAGATTTTCTTTTATGCCAATAAAGATATCCGATTTCTTTCGCTTCCAAGTTAAAAAAATCTAATTCAGATATAATCTCGGGCTTGCATTTTCTAGAATTCTTTATTGCCTCAGTAAGGCGATAAAATATCTTATAAAATCTTTAGAATTATCGATCATGTTGCACGGGACATTTTTTATTATGCTAATAACCTTAACCTTTAGATCGTTATAAGCTTTGTAATATTTATGTTATATTTATAAATAGCGCTCTGTAACAGCTGAAATGTTTTTTGGCCGAAATTTTCCTCTAATATGTGGTGCTTGTCTTGATGTTTTTCGAACAAATGAAAGTAACTTTAACTTTATTTTCATTTTAGATTATTTTTCTTTTTAACAATAATAAATAAAAGCTAATATTACAAAAATAAGAGAACTATTCGTAGTAGACAATTCAGATTTGGATATATTAAGTAATTTTATTATTAAATGGTATTCAAAAACTACTTTTCTCTTTATTTTACTAGACTCACTGTCACTTTGGATCTTCCTGCTTAGTAAAAGAGATTAAATTTATTTATTATTCTACCAATATTATTTAACCAGAAGACCAACATATATTTCCAAACAACTAATTATTGTTATGTTTCCGGTAAGTAAACTGTTTAAGGTTTGGTACATTATGGGTGTTCTCGGAAGGGTCAATGGACCGTTATGAAAGCTGCAAGTTTATAGATACTCTTTTTCTTGTCCTTGTTCTGACCATGTCATACCTAAACCAGGGTATCTTCGATCTGTTTGGTGCTATCTATATTTAAGTTGCAAATTTTATATCTTTATTGTTGATTCTCACAAAAAAAAAAAAAAAAAAAAAAAACAATTATAAGCCATAACATAGTCTCTTAAATAAGTTTTAAAATTAACTTTGTGATCTTCTTTACATGCAAATTAGCAAAATGCCATACGAGAAAGTGGCGAAATGGGTCAACTTAATACCAAACACAAACACTTCATTTGTGGTTTACTGTCTTACAAATGAATTAAATTAGGTACACAAACAGAAAGCATAGCGCAAAAAAAGAGACGAGACCAACAACAGAAAAGTACATTTTTGCACCTTTGCAAAAAAACTACACCATTCTTTTTTTATTGAAATAACAGAAATGCGAAAAATAAACTGTGAAAAAAAATTAAATTTGTTTTGAGCACATGCTCAAGAAAAACAAACATTGACTTGCGAAAATGTCGTTGCCAAGAACTGTTGAATTGGCATTTATCCACGGTTATGGTGAAGGTTCATGCTCAGAGCTAATGAAATTTATTTTATTTAAATTTACTTTATTTTATTTTATTTTATTTTATTTTATTTTATTTTACTTTATTTTATTTTATTTTATTTTATTTTATTTTATTTTATTTTATTTTATTTTATTTTATTTTATTTTATTTTATTTTATTTTATTTTATTTTATTTTATTTTATTTTATTTTATTTTATTTTATTTTATTTTATTTTATTTTATTTTATTTTATTTTATTTTATTTTATTTTATTTTATTTTATTTTATTTTATTTTATTTTATTTTATTTTATTTTATTTTATTTTATTTTATTTTATTTTATTTTATTTTATTTTATTTTATTTTATTTTATTTTATTTTATTTTATTTTATTTTATTTTATTTTATTTTATTTTATTTTATTTTATTTTATTTTATTTTATTTTATTTTATTTTATTTTATTTTATTTTATTTTATTTTATTTTATTTTATTTTATTTTATTTTATTTTATTTTATTTTATTTTATTTTATTTTATTTTATTTTATTTTATTTTATTTTATTTTATTTTATTTTATTTTATTTTATTTTATTTTATTTTATTTTATTTTATTTTATTTTATTTTATTTTATTTTATTTTATTTTATTTTATTTTATTTTATTTTATTTTATTTTATTTTATTTTATTTTATTTTATTTTATTTTATTTTATTTTATTTTATTTTATTTTATTTTATTTTATTTTATTTTATTTTATTTTATTTTATTTTATTTTATTTTATTTTATTTTATTTTATTTTATTTTATTTTATTTTATTTTATTTTATTTTATTTTATTTTATTTTATTTTATTTTATTTTATTTTATTTTATTTTATTTTATTTTATTTTATTTTATTTTATTTTATTTTATTTTATTTTATTTTATTTTATTTTATTTTATTTTATTTTATTTTATTTTATTTTATTTTATTTTATTTTATTTTATTTTATTTTATTTTATTTTATTTTATTTTATTTTATTTTATTTTATTTTATTTTATTTTATTTTATTTTATTTTATTTTATTTTATTTTATTTTATTTTATTTTATTTTATTTTATTTTATTTTATTTTATTTTATTTTATTTTATTTTATTTTATTTTATTTTATTTTATTTTATTTTATTTTATTTTATTTTATTTTATTTTATTTTATTTTATTTTATTTTATTTTATTTTATTTTATTTTATTTTATTTTATTTTATTTTATTTTATTTTATTTTATTTTATTTTATTTTATTTTATTTTATTTTATTTTATTTTATTTTATTTTATTTTATTTTATTTTATTTTATTTTATTTTATTTTATTTTATTTTATTTTATTTTATTTTATTTTATTTTATTTTATTTTATTTTATTTTATTTTATTTTATTTTATTTTATTTTATTTTATTTTATTTTATTTTATTTTATTTTATTTTATTTTATTTTATTTTATTTTATTTTATTTTATTTTATTTTATTTTATTTTATTTTATTTTATTTTATTTTATTTTATTTTATTTTATTTTATTTTATTTTATTTTATTTTATTTTATTTTATTTTATTTTATTTTATTTTATTTTATTTTATTTTATTTTATTTTATTTTATTTTATTTTATTTTATTTTATTTTATTTTATTTTATTTTATTTTATTTTATTTTATTTTATTTTATTTTATTTTATTTTATTTTATTTTATTTTATTTTATTTTATTTTATTTTATTTTATTTTATTTTATTTTATTTTATTTTATTTTATTTTATTTTATTTTATTTTATTTTATTTTATTTTATTTTATTTTATTTTATTTTATTTTATTTTATTTTATTTTATTTTATTTTATTTTATTTTATTTTATTTTATTTTATTTTATTTTATTTTATTTTATTTTATTTTATTTTATTTTATTTTATTTTATTTTATTTTATTTTATTTTATTTTATTTTATTTTATTTTATTTTATTTTATTTTATTTTATTTTATTTTATTTTATTTTATTTTATTTTATTTTATTTTATTTTATTTTATTTTATTTTATTTTATTTTATTTTATTTTATTTTATTTTATTTTATTTTATTTTATTTTATTTTATTTTATTTTATTTTATTTTATTTTATTTTATTTTATTTTATTTTATTTTATTTTATTTTATTTTATTTTATTATATTTTATTTTATTTTATTTTATTTTATTTTATTTTATTTTATTTTATTTTATTTTATTTTATTTTATTTTATTTTATTTTATTTTATTTTATTATATTTTATTTTATTTTATTTTATTTTATTTTATTTTATTTTATTTTATTTTATTTTATTTTATTTTATTTTATTTTATTTTATTTTATTTTATTTTATTTTATTTTATTTTATTTTATTTTATTTTATTTTATTTTATTTTATTTTATTTTATTTTATTTTATTTTATTTTATTTTATTTTATTTTATTTTATTTTATTTTATTTTATTTTATTTTATTTTATTTTATTTTATTTTATTTTATTTTATTTTATTTTATTTTATTTTAGTTTATTTTATTATATAAAACACCTTTAAATACTGTTATTTTGCTGCGCTCTGCTGTTTTTAATGTCTTTTCAACATTAGCTTAGCCTTGCCAATGGCCAAGTGCAGAGGTTTTCAAGTTTGCCACATGTACATACATATTCTGTAAGACTCGCATTGCAAAGTAAAGTTGTTTATAAGTTAAAAAAGCATAACAGTTATTTTGTTTTAATTTTTCAAAAGTTTAAATAATTTTGTTTTTTTTTGTGTCATAACGACAATCTGCATATCAGCTTTTATTTACACACGAACAATTACCTGAGTCAAGAATTACCAAGAATTCTTCGTATAGATTGCAGTTTACGACAAAGTACCGTTATTTACAAAAGTCACACACAACCGAAAAGTGCACAAAGAAAACAGAAAACGGCGCATGAGAACGAGAAATTCGGCGAAGCAGAAAATTTTCCAAAAACAGAAAATGCTGCCAATAAATTAAGCAACTGCAAGCGATATGGCCACACAAACGCACTTGTTACTATATATAAATTGCCAATAGCGGCAAAGGATATAAAGCGCACACACACAAACAAAGGAATTGCAATTGGGGCAGCGCCTAACGATAAATCAATGCTGGGCATGCGCGGCATTTCGCTGAAAGGAGTTACGGAGGCATTTCTTCAGCCGAAGCGACTTCCAAGCAATAATACTATTATAACACACAAATATATATACAATATATATATATATGTGTATATATATATATATATATATATAGGTATATATGCTCATATTCGTATTGCCAACTTCTCGCGCTAAACCAAAAGCAATAAGAAGAGAAGAAGCTCAGCTTCGAGCCATGTAGCCTTCTACTCAACTAAGTAAGAGCTGTTGTTGTTGTTGTCGATTGAAATACAGCCCAAAATGAACAGTTGCAACGGGAAACGTTCGAGTGACCTAAATTCAGGTCAATACCAGGAAGACTTAATACGAGCGCAGAGCCACAAATTGCAGCAGCAGCAAAAAGCCAACAAAGCGCGATGGCCATAAACAACACTAACAAAGAAACAGAAGCGGGAAAATAAGGAGAAGAAGCGTTCAGCCTGTTGGCAGTGGCACTAAACTCCTTGCCAACCAACTTGCGATGCGATCTTCACTGGCGACATACAGCAGCAGCGCTGCGACTGCCTGAATGAAATGTAAGCGAATAAAAGGGAAGGCACAAAGATACGGCAACAACAATTTTGCTTACAGTTAATACACAGCAACCAGAAGGAATTGGCCGCAAAATGCAGTCCCACAACCCATTACTTGGCATCGATCAGTGTTTGTATGTGTGTGTGTGTGTGAGTGTGAGTCTTCTTGCCTCCAGTGTTAGTCGTCGTACGCTGATTGTTCATCTACCGACGTGACTGCAAGATTTGCTGTTGTTGTTACTTTATAGTGTTATTACTGTATTACTCTTTGTTGCTATTCCTTTTGCTCCTAATGCATGTATGTATGTATGTATAATTGTTTGTGCCTCCAACTCCTTCGTTAAATTCTTTCGTCGTGGCCAACAAATTTGATTTTGTTTTAAAATTTAAGCTTCTGGTTCTTTCCCATTCGATACGGTATTGTAATAATATTATATTATATTTATATTAATGTGTATGTATGTATGTTTGTATGTATTTTTACAACAGGCATGGACAATGTAGATAGATATGTACCATATATGTATATGTTTACTAAAGGTGCATATGTCTTGCGTGGAAGATGTGCAATGATTGAATGAGTAGCGTAAATTTCGCGAAATTCTGACCTAATGGAATGAAATGAAATGAGAAATTCTCTTAAAATTATGGAAAAATTTAAAAAAGTGAGCGTTTGGAAATTTTTGAAGAAATAAACATTTCCCTTCTGCATCACTTTTCATATATGTACACTTTGTTGTTATATAATAGATGTTTGTTATCATAGTTCTGCTTTTTAAATAACGGTTGCTTATAACGGGACAAAATACTAGAGTTATCACATTGAGATCACACATATAGAATTATGCAGGACATATGTATGTATATATCTCCGGTATGTCTTTATTACTGCGGTCATTATTCCGTGGGGCTCACGGGGCAGCTAAGACCCTTCGTCTACTGCTGTGGATAGGATTCTTTTGACTTTTTTGACAAATGATGAAACCGTATAGTCAAGTCCTTCCTTCGTGATGTGCCTGGAGAGTGCTTCTCCTAAAAGCGGTAACTGTAGGAGTGATCGCGATCGGCCAATATCCTTAGCAACTGCTGGAGTTTAGTGTGAATCGTCCAGCTAGGAAGAAAGGTAAGCCGAATGCCAATAACGAGCAGTCATCAGCATATGAGATCAAGATTTACTTATTGAGCTAAGTGGTTCTAGCTAACCAAAGGGTGAAGGCCCAGAAAAATATGGGCAATTCCGATGCATGGAGCCGGTTGCCGTGAGAAACAAGTAATACTGGTACATTTAAGGCCAGTGAAAACCCGTGACCACAGTGGTTTCGCTCAAAAATCTATATGATAGCGAGGTGTGGCATCGGATCGTCCTTTTTCTTTAAAAGATAAAAAGGAAAATATTTCAAACCCTCAAATCAGTTTTTTTCGTTTTGAAGGGGAAATACAACAACAGATCGCTATAGTAAAAACAAATTATGTAAGGTTCACCAAATCATTATTAATTCCACATAATCCTTCTCTTGTCGCCTCGTCAGAGGAGTAGCCGGACACTTGTCGCCTTCTTCAATAAAATCGGATTAAGCTTTTCTACTTCCATATTCAGCAGTGGGGATAAAGTTTCTTTTAGGTAGTTTTTCCGGATACCAAAGACAAGATATACTTCCATCGAGGCTCTTTTTATAATATTTCTCTTTGCTAAATCTATATAAACATCAATTTTTGTTCAGATTTCTTGAAGTCTACAAAGAGGAGGATACTAAAAGAATCTTTCATTACATGAAAAAGCAGAAAATATCTGTATACCTTTAGAACTGACGTTTTTATACTCTTCCTACTCATGAGTTCGATAAAGCATGTACGAACATATATATGTATATGTAAATGTGTATATAACATGCAGATATCAGTTTATTTGAATTCTACTTAGCACACAACTACACACACGGAAATGTAAAATTTAATGACTTTGCCCCACTTTCAAGTCGAGCTGATCATTTATTACGGTCCATCTAAGCCGTTTTATGTACGAACGCTGCCCGTAGACGCCGCTGCTCGCTGCTTCAGCTGCTGCCGCTACAGACACGTTTGCTGCCAATAAGCTGTAGTGGAGGCTGCGGCTGAGGCTGAGACAGTGGCTTGGAGACCGTTATAGCCGTTAGCGGTATTAAGAGATGTACATATGTATGTATACAAGGCACACACGTGCATACATACATACATACATTCATACATTGGTGCGAAGGCCTGTATATTTGCTCAAATCTTTGGTTAAAAGCTTAAGTTTATATGCGAGTACACCAGCATAGCATGTATGTCTGTATGTATAACCCTATATATATGCATGTATGCAGTTAAATACCATCAGACCCTTTCTTCTTGAATTTACCGGTTTTTTTACACTTTTCTTCTTAGCTTTCTTCGAATTGTTAATAAGAAGTCAATACAAGAATGACTGAAGAAAACCAACAATCTATGTATGTGTGTGTGTGTGTGTGTGACGGCAGCGGTGTTGTGTAAATACGGTTTTGGTTCATTTACGACTTTTAGCCGCCTTTCAACGGTTAACTCGCATCTGACAGAGGAGCTTCAACTAGACCCCAACCGTAAGCTTTATGTTGTTCTACTGCATACGTGTATACATATACATATGTACATATGTATGTTGGAATGTTGATTTTAGTTTTAACACTTCCTACACACAACTGCCCAGATGTATGGTATACACATACAAACACACTCACTTACCCGCCGCCTTTCAAGCAGCAAAAGCACCGAAGGCATTTCACCAAATTGACAAATTGTATAATGGAAAATTCTTTCTTATTTTCTTCATTTCTCCACTGTTTTCTTCGCCTCTCCGGTCTTCACCGCTGACACTGACGCATATTTTAAGGTATTACACACTTCACTCAATAACGGTTAACCCACTTTTTCGATGCTGGCCCGCGATAATGCGTTAATCGTTAAGGCATACAAAATGCACACACACACACACACACACACACACTGTACATACAAACACAGTTATAAACTCGTACATATGTAATCGTATGTATGCATGCACGCACGTTGTTTTTGGTTAAATTGGCGCGTGAGTTGTCTGAAATTGATTGTCAGGCGCGGCGGTAAGACAACGTTCTGAATTTTGAGAAGCCACAAAATTGTTGTTTGTGCTAGCGTTATTGTTGTTATTGTAATAAGAGCCACCCAAGCTAACAGCGAGAAATGCATAAAAGCTGGTGGGTATCCATACGTGTAGTCATCATAAAAGTTTTTCATTATTATGATCTTTCCTTAATAATAATAACAACAATAATAATAATAATGCATTCTTCGCTTTCTTCTCTCACATTCTTCCAAGTATATTTAATGCCCAGCCATACCAGTCCGGGTTGGGTATATTAATTTTCTTCCCCATACGGTTATCTGCAATGCAGCCGAACCAGCCGAAAACATAGCGACTCAGTTGGCATAGACAGTGTTGCCACATTGTTTTCTCTAAAGTGGGGTCTCCACAGAGCACATGTAGCCCCGAAGTCGCTGAGATACATAGTTGAGGCGAGAAATTTTTAATAAGTTCAATAATTCTTCACCTTCATTCCACATGCAATGAATAACGATTTAGGAAAAATTAGAAATAATGTTTGCTTTTAAAAATAAATTTCATAAAAATAGTCAACCAATTGAATTTTGTTTGTAAAATTAAAATATAATGTATAAATCATCTCACCTCCCGCCATAAAAGATAGCTAAATCGACGCTAAATAGCTCTATCTGGCAACACTGGGCAACTATACCTCTCTTATGGAAGCGTCATGCAAATGAAAAATTATCACCGCTTGGTAACTACGATCTGATTTTTTCCATAACATCGACTCAGCTGATTGCTCTCCATTGTACAAGGTTGCCAGTAGTTTGTGAATAAAATTGAAAGGAACTACAGCCTTGGCCAAAAGTATTAGGCACCCCACTAGAATAAAAGTATTATCAAATGTGGCTATCAAAGTTACCACTTCTATTTGTAAGTGTCTTTGATGGGTGTTTAACTGTTGATTAAACGAATAAATTGTGTAATATTAAAAGTCATAGCACTCTGGGTAAGCTAAATCTAAAAATTGTCGTTTTTAAGAAATTCATAAAATATTTTCGCATTTAAAATTTGAAAGTGAAAGTGTAAATTACATTTAGTGAAAAGTTGCCAATCTTATAAAAACAGTTCATATTTACCGAAATGCCTTAAAACAGTGAAATTAGTTACGATGATAGAGTTAGAATTCAAGTTCTATACGTAAGCGAAGAAGGTAAGTCTCAGGTTGAGATTGCCAATTTGGTGGGATGCTCGCGGTGCGCGGTCCAATGTGCTATCAGGCGATTTGTGGCGACGAAATCCCACAATAATAAATCAAAAAGTGGAAGAAAGCGTCTAACCAGTAAATAAAAAAACCGAATACTGGCTCTCAGAAAAGAATAGGAAAAATCGTTTGGAATGGTCTCGCCGATACCAACATTTCACGAAAGAAGATTGTTTAAATGTGCTGTGGTCTGATGAATCAAACTTCGAGGTAAGCTTAGTTAAGATCGTCTTAAAGTATTAACAGCGAAAGCGTCTTACTCTAGAGCAATTTTGAAGACACCTGGTGACTTGTTGGGGAAGAATATCATCCAGATTGCGTGGTACCCACTGTTAAGCATGGAGGAGGCAGCATTATGATCTCGGGCTGCAATATTAAGTAACATCGTATAACATCAAAAACTGCCAACTGCCTTAAAGAATGCCTTAATTAACGAGTGGTACGCTATAAGTGCGGACGAATGTGCAAAGCTTGTACGCAGCATGCCTAAGAGAATTGCAGCCACTATTAAATCAAAGGGAGGACCTACTAGATATTAATGTTAGTATCACAAATTTATTGCATTTTCACTGTTTTACTAATAAAACTTCATTACTTCACTTGTTAAAACAAAAAATTCAGTAATTAGTGGGATGCCTAACACTTTTGGCCAAGACTGTAGGTAAATGCAAATTTTTTTCACAATAAATGAAAACTAGAATTGTGTAATACATATTAAACTCGTATAGATATGTAATAGTTTACGTATGTACCATATATCTGATTGTCGTTTAATTATCTAGATAATAAAATTTGTTGACGTAAATTAAAGGGTGGTTAAATTGTAAGGGCCGATGTTGAATGTGAACCACACCTAAACGCCAAGTTTTTTTCCGAATTTAATTTGACATTTCTCTATTTCAGACTTACTCAATTTGAACCATGGAGAGATACACAATCCAACAACGTGTTAAAGTTATCCAGACTTATTATGAAAATTTTCTAAGAAAATCATCTTCAGTGATGAGGCACATTTTCACCTCAGTGGATTCGTCAATAAACAGAATTGCCGCATTTGGGCGAATGAGAATCCAAGAGTGATTGTCGAAAAACCAATGCACCCACAAAGAGTGACTGTTTGGTGCGGTTTATGGGCTGGCGGCATCATCGGGCCGTATTTTTCCAAAATGAGGCCGGTCAGGCAGTTACTGTGAATGGTGTTCGCTATCGTGAGATGATAACGAATTTTTTATGGCCAAAATTGGAAGATATGGATGTGGACGATATGTGGTTTCAGCAGGACGGTGCCACTTGCCACACAGCTAACGAAACAATGGCTCTTTTGCACAACAAATTCAATGGCCGTGTTATCTCACGTAATGGCGATGTCATGTGATTTGACACCGTTGGACTTTTTTCTCTGGGGTTATTTGAAAGAAAAGGTATACGTCGATAAGCCAGCAACAATTCAAGAGCTAAAGGATGAGATAATTCGGCACATTAACGGCATAGAAACTCCATTATGCCTCAGCGTCATCGAAAATTTGGACCATCGTATGGAGGTGTGCCGCCGAGGTCGCGGCGCTCATTTGGCCGATATTTTGTTACATACATAATTGAGTAATACCAATATATCATAATAAAATATTGGATGAGTGCATAAGTTCGTGCTCGATTCCGCTGGATGCCGTACGAATCGTTTGAGAGTGGCGCTCGTGAAAGAAATATATACATATTATATATCGTTGGAAAGGTGACAGTCCGAACTGTAAGTCAAGCATAAAATAACTTCATTTTGATTTGAGTTGCTTAGTGAAAAGACGCATGGAAGATGAACAACGAAAAAGATCATATGCGTCATATTATGTTATACGAATTCCGCAAAGGAAAAACAGTGGGCGCTACAACTAAAGATATTCGCGAAGTTTATTTGGACCGTGCTCCAGCACTCCGCACAGTAAAGAAATGGTTCGCGAAATTTCGTTCTGGAGATTTTAACCTCGAAGATCAACCTCGCAGTGGACGGCCTTCTGAGCTTGATGACGATGTTCTAAGGACTTTAGTTGCGAATAACTCACGTATTTCGACGGAAGAGGTTGCCAGTGAATTGAACGTCAACAAATCAACTGCGTTTCGTCGTTTAAAAAAGGTTGGGTACACTTTGAAGCTCGATACATGGGTGCCACATCAGTTGAGTGAAAAGAACAAAGTGGACCGTATGTCAACAGCAATTTCTTTGCTTCGACGAATCAAAAACGAACCTTTTTTGGATCGGCTCGTGACTGGTGATGAAAAATGGGTCCTGTACAACAATGTTCAACGCAAAAGAACATGGAAACAGGCACACGAAGGGGCGGAACCGATGTCGAAAGGTGGATTGCATCCGATGAAGGTACTGCTGTGCATTTGGTGGGATATCCGAGGCGTGATCTATTTTGAGCTCTTGCCAGCTGAAGAAACGATCACTGCCAACAAGTATTGTCGGCAATTGGTCGAATTGAAGAAAGCAATTGATGAAAAACGTCCGATTTTGGCCAATCGCAAAGGAGCTCTTTTCCATCATGACAACGCCAGGCCACATGTTGCAAAACCGACCCTGGCCAAACTGAAGGAGATGAATTGTGAAATCATGCCGCATCCCCCATATTCACCCGACATTGCACCTTCTGATTATCATTTGTTTCGATCGCTGCAGAACAATTTGAATGGAAAAAAATTTAAAAATGTGGAAGACGTCAAAAACCACCTTGACACCTTTTTCAACGAGAAACCGCGCGATTTCTACGAATCAGGCATCCGTAAATTGGTTGAACGTTGGGAGTGGATTGCCGAACATGATGGCGAATACATAATTGATTAATAAAAGCGCTTTCTTCAAAAAATTTCAATTTTAGTTTGCACTTGAAATCGGGCACGAACTTATGCTAAAATTTCAATAATTTCCTAAATAGTTTGTGTTTTATTCAAAATCAACATCGGCCCTTGAAAATTTAACCACCCTTTACAAATTTGCTTAAAATATGAGTGTACACATTTCGCCACCATAAGCTGACACAATCACTTCTGCAGCCGCCTGCCTGCGTTTTCTTATTTATCTAAGAAAAATTGTAGAATATAGAGTATTCTCTCTTTGCTATTGTCCTTCTTTGGCATGCATCCAAACACTACTGAGTTAAGTGATCATCACTCCTTTTTTTAAGTGCAATATCAGTTTTGGTATAAAACATGAGGTTTTTGAAAACTCTTTGGATTCTAATTTTAGCCAAATATTTAGTGTTGAGGACAAATTTACACACGGTAGTAGCAAGAATACAAAAACAGAAAGGTTATGTTTTTGGTTTGCGTAAACAGAGATTCGAAATGTCAGAAATGAAATTTGTTCGATGTACTTTGTTTGTGTAATTTTGTGAAATGGAAGAAAGAACAAGCAACCATATGAGCCAAGACGCGAATCTTCTATTTATTTGTTTGATGACATAGGAGGAGATATTTCGGCTCGTTCTCGTCCACTACCAAACTCTTCCGCCTCCCTTTCTTATCCAATCTGGAGGAAGCGGAATTAGTCGCCATTGTTGAGACGGATGATGTTAATATAATATTTATGTATCATCGCTATACACCAACAATTGTATGTGCCTATAAAAGATTGCACCTCCTCTATTTTTCCCACGGCTCTTTAGGTGTATGGTGAATATTTGGTCAATTGATTGATTTGCCAGGCTGAATTGAAGTTACACTAATAAGACTAATAAGGTTCCTGCAGTTCACAGACGGGGAGCTTTATGCTTGCACATGGTGGGACCTTTCGATAGGACCTTGTGTGGGGGCAAGGCATCGAAATCCACCGTATGTAGTTCTTAAGGCGGGCAAATCTGTGTCGGCATTCGCAGAACTATTTGAAAATAAATTTTGATATTAATGTGAAAACTGCATAAAAGTTGAAGAAATATTTTTTGCTGCTTTCTAGGAATTCGAACCGTGTTTTACTCCACCTTTATAGCTTTATTTATATTTTGAGCTTAAATTTTGAATATTTTTGTGTGACCAATTCACTTTTAATAGACAAACATACACATACACATACTCGTATATACACTTGTTGATCATAATAAAAATGTTAAATACATATGTATGTACGAGTATGTAGGTATGTATGTATGCATATATAAAAACGCATTTAAGTTCTTTAAGTTTCTTTTGTTGTTGTATTTTTTGTTTTTTTTTTTGGAATCCCTTTTGTACCCATTTGCCGCAGCGACGTTGCATTAAGTGCAGTTGCATTAAGTGCATTTTAATTGCTTTTAGTTGGAAATGCAGTAAGACTGCAATGTGTGTATGTATGTATGTATGTATGTGTGTATACAAATGCAAAAGCCCGCTTGCGTGTTAAGAGATTTGAAAGCACACGCACACTCGCACATAGAAATTCTTACAAAATATTTATTTGAGAAAAAAAAGTGAAAAATGGCATAAACAAAAATTTATAGTTAACTCACACACACATACACACAAAATACACATTCACGCTTAAACACAGCCATATCAACAACAAATTGAATTGACGCTGCTGACTGTTGATCGCTGAGCGCTGCCTGCAGCACCTATAAATGCCACTCAGCAATTTGGGTCGTCGTCATACCCTGACGCCCTGACGCCCTCAAAGCCTGACCACCCGCCTGCCACCTTTCGCTTCTTGACGCTTGTGCGTACGTGGCCGCGTCGTGCGTGGCACGATTAATGAAAGTTTACATGACCACCAACTTAGCACCGCCGCAACACCTGCCGCCCCTTACCGTTTTGTATTTGGGTTGTGGAGCAAAGAGGTGCGTGCGCGTCTTTATACCGGCCATCGAGGCAGCAACGAAATTGAGAAATTGCCACCTTAGCGTCTACTTCATATTCTTCTGTAGCTGTTGCTGCTGCTGCTGCTGTTGCTTCCTCTTCTTCTTCTCCGCTTGGTTGTACCCATTTTCTACTTGTTGTATATTTGTACTGAATAAATTTTGTTGTTTACATTTTTCATTGTCGTTGTTGTTTTTACTGTGTGCTTCGTCTTCTTCTTCTTCTTCTTTGCTTTCGTCGTTTTTTATCGTTATTGGGTGCGCCGCCATTCCTCTGCTGCTTGTTCTTGTTCTTGTTCTTCTTCTTCTTCGGTGTTCTTGTGGGCCACTTGGCCTTTTTGTGTCACTTAATAAACTTAAATGTATACACATGTAAGTACATAAATATATGTATATATGGTACATACGTGTACATAAGGTTTTATGTTTTGTGTGTTTCTGCCACATTTTTCTCGATTTTAATTATGGGTTAGCCAATAATGGGTTAATTATTAAATTTGCCGCTGGCATTTACATACATACATACAAACACACATACATACACACACATACATGTTTATGCATTTTATATATGGATCTCTGTGCATTCCTTGGCTTCCTTGCCTTTCTTGTTGTTATTTTGTTACTGCTTGCCTGTGCTACTTTAGACTGCCGTGTTGTGGTGTGAGCTCTGGACATACAGACAGAATTCTTTGAATTCGCATGGGTTGAAATAAGTTATTAAAATTTTGTGTTAAAAATTTAATTTTACAAAAGTGATTAATAAAAATTAAAGAAATTTCTCATATTTTCTTGAAGAGCACTAGAGGTGTTTCCGAACTTAGCGCATGTGGTGAGTTCGCCTGTGGAAAGCGGCTGTTATGAATTCATGATAATTTCAATGGGGTTAGTATAGACGTATTGTGTTTGATATTTGGATGCTTAATCTGATTTAAGGGTTCATCAGAACTTACATCTCTTTCAGCAGTGATACAGACTGCGAGAGGGCAAGTGGGTAGTGCTTTGAGGCCCACCACATAGAGACCAAGTCCTAAAGAAAGGAGATAACATTCTCGGATGAGAAATCAGTCTTTTGATGACAACCAAGGCAAATGTACGGTTCCTTAATAAGAAGTTGCCGCTGTACAGCTGGGTGATGACCTCCTAAGACTAAAGGCTAACAACACCGCTGACCTGGAATTTCGAATTTGAAAAGCTGGCTGACAAGAGTAATGCTCGAACATTCTAAGAAAAAACGAGACCACTTACAAGAGTTTCCGAAACCTCTCAAAAAGGTGATTTGCCAACAGAGAGCTATGGAATAGACTTTCCTATACCATATTTAATTGCGCTTTGTAACCACTTAAGCGATTTTCGGCCGAGCTCCTCCTCCAATTTGTGGTTTTGCGTCTTGATGTTTTCCCAACAAATGGAGGGACCTACAGTTTATACTAAGCCGTCTCCGAACGGCTGATGGTTTTTTACAAGGAACCTTTATTTCATGTCCGAAATACACTCGGAGGGATGGACATTCCCTGCCGAGGGGCGACCGCAATTACAAAATTTAGCTTAATTTTTTATTTAAATTAATTTTCCATAATTTTTGGATGTTGGTGGCACCGGGACTTGAACCCGAGCCTTCCGAATGTCACTACGCAATGCTAACCACTCGGCTACCGCGGCCGCCTATACCCGTACTTAGTTGCCAATTGAAAAGCGAAGTTCTCTCGCATTGGCAATGACAACATCTGATGAATCGGCGCTTGAAGTTTCCGATAAAAGGGTTTAACTACAGATTTATGGATTTCTGTGAATTGGTAACGGCGAACTCCATAGACGACGAAAGGAGGAGCTGTACGAGATATACGACGGCAATGTCATAGTTCACAGATTAAGGGGCAGCTGCTTTGCTGGATAGGACATTTCTTCCGTAGGAGTGACAACACTCCAGCTTTAAAAATGTTCGCTATAGTACACGCCGGATCCTGAGGCCTACATTTCATGGAAATATCAGATAGAGAAAGATCTGGCTTCACTTGCTGTCGCCAGTTGGCGCCGAACGGAGACAAAGACAAACTTTTGTTAACTCGGTTATAATCGCGTAAGTGGGTTACATGGCAATAAGGAGTAGAGTCAAAAGTATCATAGAGTCAAGCCATGATAAAGACTTTTTTGCTCAAAACTTAAGTAGTAAGATATGTGTTTATTTATATTGTAACTAGTATAAGACTGGTACAGTTCTGAACGAAAACTACCATCTGCCATCTCCTGGGACATCTTCTTGTTAAAAATATCAAAAACAAGCAATAAAAAAAGATAATTGGTTGACTAGATACGTTTGTTTGACATACTAGTAGCAAAGTAGTTTCGAACTAGTTCATTTAACTGAAGAATGATGCACACCTACCTATGTAAGCTTAGTTCATGCGTATGTAGATCATCATCCATTACCATTAAGCGTACGAACATACAAATCGGCGGCGCTGTAGTCAGCTCTGCCTTTGCATGCATGTGCGTATCTACGCACACATTACTCACTTACGTGTACTTAGCCGCAGATGCAAATGTGCACATGAGATTGCAACGTTCAGAGACGCGCATGCAAATCGCCAACCACCAACCACCAAGCACCAAGCACAAATCTACATACATGTCATAGGTGTATGAATTTGCATGCGCTTGTATGTGTGTGTGGGTACGTGAGTGGTGGCGCGATCGATCGGCTAGTGCGTAACGCTTGTTCATCTGAGGCCGTTGACCGTTTGACCGAGCTGCCTTCACTCCACCACCGATGATCGGATCAAGACGGAGGAGGCCGCCACGATTCATTTACACTATCAGTGACACGGTTGTTATTGTTGTTGTTGCTGCTGCCATGCGCGCTGCATCCATATTTATTTTGGTTATGACAATAAAGCGGTTTGCAGTTCGATTTTCTCTTATTCATTTTAATTACGAATGGACACAACAGGATGCTATCATGTAACCAACGCGTCCGTGTTTGTGTGTGTGCATGTGTGTGTGTGTGTGCATGTAAGTATGGCGAAGTGGATAACAAGTTAATCAAAAATCAAATGCAGAAATTTCATTCATTCAGTAAAAAATCCGTAACGGCTGCTTGCGTGAGTGAAACAAAAGCGAGTGAGAAAATCTAAAAATGATTTTTAAAATGCAAAAATATTTTTTTATGATTCCAATTGGCTGGTGAAAACTCAATTTGCATAGAAATGACATACATAACTACTTACATAAAAGTAGATAATAACAGTCTTACAGCGTTGTGCGGTGTTTGTGTTCTTGAAAGTTCAATTCGGTTATTCGCTTTATTCCTCGACTTGACTTGACTGGGCTGCGATTGTGCATCCATCCATTGATTTGAATACCAAATTGATTTACGAATTTTTATTTATCTAGTTTTTTTTTGTGCACCCCCCTTTTAGTTTTTATGTATTTTACGCTGCACTTTATTGTTGGTTTTGTTGTTTTTTTTTGTATGTTTTTTTGGCATGCAAATGAGCTGTCACATGCGTGGCAACATGGTCCAACTCTGCCCCAAAACACATTTTGCAACATTTTGCATGCGCTGAACGGCTGATTTTCAAACCCTCGTTGATTTAGGTAGTTGTATGTGTGGTGTGTTGGTCTACGTGCACTTTGGGATGGTCGAGATCACGTTGTCAAAAGTGGAGTAAAAGTCCATGGCTATGCACTGGACGTTGAACTCGTCGCCTCACTGCTGAGTGTTGAGGTGGTAAAACGTGCGTTTGGCGGCTAAGGGAATGCTCACTCTAGTTTTCCAATGCATTTCCGATTTGCATTTCGTAAAGAAACAACAAAGCCGATTTGTTATGTGAATTCGCTTTGGACCAGTGACATTTGATTCTTAACTCCCGGAGGAATGTACTTGATTTATTATGAAAATGTATTTTGGAAATGACTGAAACCTTGAGAACAGACTTTGCAGATTTTGATTTCAACCCTTTTGACATTGTCCTCTCACTTAAAGGAGATAATGCAATTAAACGAACTGAAGGCGCGAAAAAAGATAAGATGGAAAACATCAATACGCATAACAAATACAAAAATATATTTAGCAAGTCATCTTTTCATCTGATCCACTGAATGTCTACTTTTATAGAGATGTCGAGCTGCTCAAACCCGACACCACAATTCGATAAAATTCAGTTCGGTGTTCATTATAATAAATTAAAAGCTTTGAAGCCGCTTCTACTACAAAATAATAGTTCCTAGCGATTTTCAAACTCAAAGTCTAAGCCTTTTCTTTAACATTAAGCAATTTAAGTGGTTAAGTGAGGTACACCACGGCGTCTAAGTAACCACCGATAAAAGTTTACAACCCTTCATATTGTCCTAGGAATTCAATGGATAATAAGTGATAAGTATATTGCAAGTCAAAC
>JAWMAG010000006.1:1020000-1155000 GCA_037013455.1 Ceratitis rosa
ATTGAAACAAATGGGTAAAAAACTCACATAGTGAGGATGTATGTATCTTTCATTTATATCGACGTCAAGCCAGCAAAATTTGAATTGAAAATAAAGTAAAATAAAATAAAATAATAAGTTTCCAAATTTTTAAAATTTTGTCGAAGAAATGGGAGATATATAAGCAAGGCAAAATCAACAAATTAGGTCAATTATATATAAAAATTCCTGTCATGTACATTTGCATATAATGGAAATAAAAATAAAATAAAAAAACGACAGATAACTAAATATTTTCTATGCTTTACGCCCATTTCAGCTCAAGGAATAGAAAAGCACACATGCATATGTACATTGTGATGGTCTGAAATAGGCACTGAAATCCTTTGAAGGGCTTAAGAATTTGAGAAAGAAAGTAAATACAACAGAATTGTGTACCGACTGAAGGGTACTATTGGGAGTTTTGAGCTCAAAGTTTATATAAAATGAATATTGCAGGTATTAACTTATATTAAAAATATCCTTAAACATCCTAATAAGCATAAACATACATACTTATGTGTATCTGTTGCATCGAATTAGCTTATGCATACACACATATGCCCGATTATGTATATGTATGGGTAAAATTACCACCCTGTTTTAATTTTGACATACACCAGCAGCAGCAACAACACCGATGTCGAAACAAAAACAAATCAAGAAATAAAAAAATGGAAAATAATCACCGAATACAACTGAATATATATATATTCGTATATATATATGTGTTCGTAAATACATTTACACTACGACATAGTATAATATATTGTATACCTATGTAAGTATATACACCCAACACAGCTGATTGCTGGGCGAGAAGAGGGCGGCAGCAGCATAAAGTATGAAATTGTAAAATTTGTGGCGCACAACAAATGCGAAAGATGAGAGCAAAGCAAAGCAAAGGCAAAAACGTTGTGTTGTCAACAAAGCAACACTAACAACAAACTCATATACATACATATGTATACACGTACATGCAGCTGAGAAAGTCTCAAAGCAGGAGAAACAAAAGACGAGTCATAATAAATACAATAACAAAAACAAAAATAAAAAATAAAGACAAAAAACAAAAAAAAAAAAAAAATCGTAAAAAACGCAAACAGATCATACAACAAGTAAATAACTTGCGGCGAACAAACTTGAGCCAACAACAATAACAACAACCGGAAAATGCAAGAAAAACAAAGAAAAATGTACGATTATATGCGCCAGGTACAATGCGTTACATGCAACAAACAACAAACAACCGAAGCACACACGTGAACACATACAGCACAGCACAGCAGCCAACCATGCAACTTACCAGCCGACGAATAAGCAACAATACCAACCAGCCATCCAAGCCGGCCGACCAAGTTGCCAATCTGCCAGCAGACCGAGCAAAAGCTGGCTGGCTTCTGAACCGGCTGACTGTTTGCTGCTGGGTGGGTTGACTGGCACGGCACGGCATGGTATGCTGCGGGCAACAGTCGTCGGCTGCAACCTCGCAGTCACAAGAGCTGGAAATCCACTCGTTTGCTAAGTTGGCCGCAAGAGGGGGCCATAGTGGGGTACGGTGCTGTAAAAATAACCTCAACTAAGTTCACTGGGGCGAGGTTGAATGAACTCTACAGAAATTTCTACTTTGTTTTGATTTTTTTCCTATTCGCTTGAGACTATGATATGTTGTTGTAAATGTCGTGTTGTTGTCTGTTGCAGTGGCAACAGCTGCAGCAGACGTGGACATGAAAGGGGGCCGGTCCAGGCCATAATGCAGCAACAGAAGCGAGCGCCAGTAACTCGTTGCGAACACAAGCAGACGCACAACCAAAATCCAAGCAACTTGGTGGTGAGCAACCAGGTATACGTAGGATCTCAGCAAAGTAGCTGTGGCACCACAGTGACAAGTTTGCAGCGAGCCATACAGCTGAGGAAAGCAACGAACAATGAAAGAGCTTTGTTGTAAGTTGTAAAACCAACAAGAGATCGTTCGATATCAAGATTGATCAGCGCCAGAGCGGCAAACCATCAGAGATGCGCTCTCATGTGCAGCTTCGCGATCAGCTGGTTTCTCTACAAACACCATAATAATGTTGCAACTAAATTTGGTGCTCTAACTCTAACAGTCAGGGGAGGATTGTGGGTCGACAGACTCTTTTGCACTCTCATCCGCTTTCGATTTAAGAGTAATTGTGCTAATAGGCAATTTCAGAGATTTCTCTTCCGTGGGCTGGGCTGGGCTGAGCTGTGTGTTCTATTTTTACGTGAGAAGTACATTTTTCAACAATCTTTCTTCGAATGTGTGTGTGTGTCATCACTCATATCGCGACATGTTCGACCGCATGTATGAATGTATGAATATATGAATGTTTGTATATATATATATGTATGCATGTATATGTGTTCGTCAGTGTGTGTGTATTTGGCTTGTAATATTACAGCAAAAGTTCAAAGAACTTTACAAGATACACGTGCAACATGCTTTATTGCATTGTTGCTTGTTTTACAATGTGTACATATGTATGTATGTATGTATGAATGTGCATATATACAGATATACAGATACATGAAGGTATTTATGGAGTCCACGATAGTGTTTGAGTGACAGAAAGTGATCCAAACGGATTATATGATTCAGACGTCGGCTACGGTCCTCGGACCCCCACGCCAACAGTTTTTAGTGTCAATTCGAGTGATCCTTTAACATATGATCGCTTAGTTGAGAAGATGCCTCGATGCCACGGTGATCGAAAATGTTCGCAGCGCTCACTTTACCCCAGGAATACTCAGTCGAGAGACTTCGTCATGATAAATGAGGCAGAGAGCAATAGACAGAAGTTGGTTGATCCGAAATACTACATACCACAGACGAGTCTACCATTATTTGGCACGAGATCGCAGATAAATTCCGCAGTAAAATACGGAAATCTTAATAGATAGTTAACGGCTTGTCAACGGCCGGAAGTCATATATCATTTCTGGCCACTGCTAGATTAATAGCAGTCAAAAACTTCCCCGACGTGCGTTGACTTCAATTCTTGGTTTCATTCTATTAAATGGTGTAGAGGTCTTGACGATGGCACATCCGATGATATAGTTCAGCGAATTAAGAGGAAGTGCTGAGACCGCCACAATTAACAGACTGTACAGCTGTAATCGCAAAAGTGGCGGTACTCCTATTGATACGAATTTTATACCAAAGTTAAATCCAGCCGAACACCCTAAGTTGGAGCTCTATTGGAATTCCTCCCTGAGGAGTGACAAGAAAGGCACCAAGTCAGCCGCCCGCTTCCCGAATCTGCTCAAGTAAAGGATATCTCCTCGCATATAGTTGAAGTAATACATTCTCGATGTATTCTTATAACATCCAAGATAACGCCTCAGATGGGAAAGCATGGGTTAAGAGCTCTCACCAAATCAAAAAAAAAAGTCTTTAAATAAAGTTCTTGCTTTAATTATTCATTGCGCGCCTTAAATTAAAACAAAAAATAAAAACAACCAAAGTTATGCCATAAAATTATTGTTATGCCATTACATTATGTAATATAGTTTTGTGTTGACGGAAGCATTAAAAAATTATCGGAAAGTTAATGCGAGACAAAATCAGAAATTCCACTGCGCTTCCGACACGCCCACCAAGCTCTCCTTACTCGTATACTTACTCAACAACGCTTTGCGATCGCTTTTCACCTACGCCGCCCCAAAGCCGCAGTCGCAGGGCCAGTGGTTTGTCTGTTGCACGAGCGGTGGGGTGGTGGAGTGGTGGCATGCCACTTAGTAGCACCACCTCCCTTTTGCTTTTATTTGCAACTAATTCGTCTGGTAATTGCACGTACTTAAATAGTAATTGCGTCGCACGAAGCATGTGATTACACAACAGTTGGCAGAGGAGCCCCAGTCGGCACCAACATCAACACCGACAGACACAAATGAAAAGGCGGAAGGACAGATTTGTTCATTTGCTCGTGCAGTTGGCTTGCGGGCGCAGTGTGTGGCTTGTGGCAGGGGCGGGCATGCTGAGCTCCACGAGGAATCACAGATGAAATTATGCGATTTCTGCGAACCAACCAACCAACCAACCAACCAACCAACCAGCCGCCAGCGAGCCAGCCACGAGTACTCATGTGTGCCCATGAACATATAAATTAGGAATATTGCGCCTAAACATGTTCAGCAAAAGCTAGAGCTAGAATCGGAATAAGAGAAGCCACATACAGACACTCACTCGTATCATTACCGGCAGAGCTGCCGCCGCCAATGGAGATCGCGTGCTCAGCTCAACGACACGAACGCGCATAGTTGCATACGGAAAGACATACAAAGAGTTGCACACATGTGGCTGTTTGCCGCATTGGGCATGGAGATGGATGTAAGATAGACGAGATAGTGGAAGCCGCGGCCGCAGAAAAGGCAATGCCATCACGACACTAAATGGAGCAGCACAAAGGCAGTTCCCAGCAATAGAACCTGGCATTTATAGTTTTGTAGAAGTTACAATAGATAAATGTGACTAAGCAGAAGCGGCAACAAATATAATGCAAACAAAAACAAAAACAATAACAACAATAGAAAATTTGCCTGATTCTGCTATAGCAGCTGTTGGAGCTTGAATTTTCTGCTTACTGAACTCACGAGTAGAGGAGGCTCCCAGCAGCCCACCTCACTCCGCCTCCACAGCACACCTCTCTCCCCAGCACCTGCTGCCTAGATTGCTTTCTGTGAGTGTTTTTGCTTCATCCACACAACATTGTCTGCAAAAATGTCTAATTAAGTATCCAGATACATATATGTTTTGTTGTCGATTTTTGCGCTTCCTTTTAAATATCATTTAAACTTACAGACTTGTATACATATACATATGTGTTTGCAATTTGTTGTTGTAAATTCTTAAAAGCGCAATAAACTTTTATCATCGCCATGCACACAGCGCACACGTAGGCTCCACTTCCTCAGTCGCCGCTGCTACCCCTCCAACAGAGCTCAGTCAATGGAACCGATGACTTCTGGTAGTTAAGATGGCGAACAAGAGAGAGATGCAGAGGGAGAGGGAGAGGGAGAGGGAGAGGGCGAAGAGAGAAGTTGGGCGTGCAAGTGAGCTCAACTTTCACTTTCCTTTCTGAGTTCATTCGCCTGGAGCTTACAAGTGACTAGTCTTGTTTTCTACCGATACGAAAGCAGATGGGCTGGATGGATGTATAGCAGATGGATATTTTATTCGGCTTTGGTTGTGTTTATGTCTAATTCATTCACGGTTCAGTTAGGTTTGCTTAACTTTTTATTTTTATATTATTTTATATTAATTTTTGCATATACAAGTCGTCGAGATAATCGAACATCTTTATGTAAACGAAGATACGCTCTTGCGGCAATTATTGACTTTAACAATGCACACATTACCACATTGATCTTGTCCTTTGCCTCATTTGCGATCAGACAAAACCTACCTGCCTGGTTGAGCATTATGTTAAGCCATGTCCGGGCTGTATGTGTTAAAATCATACCATGTGGCACGCCATAAGAGGCATCTTCTCTCATCTATGGGGGCTGATTGGGCTAAGAGACAAGTACTCTGACTTTTAAGTATTTCGGTGTAACCCTTGATGAAAAAAAATAAGCTGGAGGGAACATGTTGAAAGTAAGGCCGGTAAAGTAGGTGACACTAAAGAGGAAGTGCCCTATTACTTGGTCTAGTAGGAGCGATGAGGCCTACCTCAACAGAGACCCTAGGAGTTATTTTTGATATTAGACATAGTTACAGCTAGTCCCCTAATGTTCTAAAAGATTAGTTCCAGTCTAAAAATTGTAACGGACATGGCGGCATTTGGAAAATTATATCAGAACTCTGGCTAACCAAGCAACCGGACCCTTCTACCGGATGGTTGTCATCTACTTTTTGCCCAGTAAGCAGGAATTAGGATATCCATATCTATATAAGTGGGTCTAAATATGAGGCAGAAACACTAGCAGGCTTCTTCAACCTCCAGGACTACGGCTTTGTTTTCCACGCAGAGATTGTTGGCATTACTGAAGCTGTCAGTCACGATTGACTGTCACAGACCTTTCAGCGCCTTTAAACGCAGTATAAGGTACGAACCATGGAGGAACACTCAAGGTCTACGCAGGAACACTACTTACCTAGTACTACCGTAGGGGTACCAAAATTATTGTGGAGTAATATGAATTGTAGACAGACCAAACTTTTATTTACATTAAGTAAAAGAGAACTTAGAATTCTTTTGTGTTTGTCAACGGTGCATCTAAACCTGAGATATCATTTTCGTAAGCGAGCTAAAATGCAATTGGCTGTGTGCAGAGTATGCAGAACAGGTTGCAAAACGCTGAAACACTTACTTTGTGAGTGTCCTTCCGTTAACCGATTGAGGCGTCATCTCTTTAAGGAGGCCCAGCTTAAGCTTTACGGATGTGGACGCACGTGGTTGGATGAAATTAATCAGTTTCTTAAATCAAACGGAATGCTCGCGAGTATTCTCCCATTTACCAAAAGTAGAAAATGGGCGTAAGACAGATCTATTCTATTCTATTTCTTACGTGTGAAAATTGTAAAGATCAGCGCTGATGAACAGTGGAGAGCAAAGTTGCTTAGAGTAGTATATTTAACATCCTGCAGCCCGCAGTGTCAGTCCACATTCCACAAACTTTCGGTCTTCCCTACGTATGTAAAAGCATTGATCTACACTAAGGAAATTAGGAAGTTCAAGTCTTCGGCTATTTAATTACATACAAAATATTTTTACATGTCTGTATGTACGTAAAATTTTTGTATTTTCAAAGAACCAATGACCAGTGACTGAGATTATTTTATTTACATAAAAGCTTAGTACGAGTGTGTTGTTGTTGGTTGAGCTGTATACCAGAAACAAGTGTTCTACAAAAAAAAAGAAGCAAATACACTTAAAAGCAGAAAGAATTTGAAGGCAAAAGAAAGCAAGTCCATTCAAAATAGAGTGAGAAAGTTGTTATGGTTCGTCCATAAAAGCTCGAGCGAACGGCCTTAATGCGGTAAGGGCGGTGAATGTAAGCAACAAAGTTATATAATATAATGTACAGTCATGTATGTATGTATGTATGTGTACATAAAAAAATACAGAAGCCTTAATGTATGAGCGTGTTTTAGTATATTCTGTAGGAAAGTCCGGTGGGGTTCGGTCGAATGTCAAACGAGTCAACAAGTACTTACAAATGTTTTTGATGCTGTTTTACATCTTTATATACAATCACATACATATAAACATAACGCTATATATGCAGCAGATGTAAAACAGAAAATAAAATAACGGTAACTGGTGGTAAATTATTGTACCAGTACACCGTAAATGTGGCATTGATACACTGAGGCTAACAGAGAGTGCCCGGCGCTTGTTGTTATTTGCCTATATACATACACGTATATACATATAAGTGTATGTGGTATGTGTACTTGCGGCTCAGTGTTTGAATGCATAAATAAGTGAGTTGCTTTATGAGATACATATGTATACGTGTATATACATATAAGCCAACACATAAATGAAGCACAGGAGAGTCTTACTGGCTCGGGGGAAATGGAAGGTGTGAGGTGTGAGGGGTGGTGTGGCGGTTGAGGGGTAACATTTTGCAGCTTGTGCTCATATCCTGCGAACCTATTCGTAATTCATATACTTATGTCTAAGCGTGTATGTGTCAGCTCATACATACAAATGCGACAGGAAAGCGATACTCACAGGTGCACATTGGTTTGCGTGGGTGTGTGTGTGTGTGTGTATGGATGCGAAAAAAATACATTTAGATACATTACAAGTGTAAATAATATCATATGCGTCAGATATATTATATTTGCACATATTAAAACATATGCATGCATCTACATACATACATACATATGGTACATGCTTGCAAAATGTTTGCAAAATTATCGCTTACAAGCTAGGGTGTTGACAAGGAGCAAACAAAAATTGTTAAGCGTTTCAATATCAAAAGATTGTTGAAAATCTTCGGAAGAAATATTTTATACAATATTATTATTCTTATTATAGGTATACATATGTATCTTTGTATGTTAAACTAAAATTTATTTTAACACCAAACAAGTGGCAACCCTTATCAAAAATGCTTTGAATTTAAAGTTATCACAAATACACTCTGCATAATGCTGAAGATTTTGAAGGTTTGATCAAAATTTTAAAAAAATTTAAATTACGTGGCAACCTGCTTGCACATATATTGAAAAACAATTAATAATAATACCAAAAGTAATAAATGTATTAATGTGGTAATATGAATTCAAAAAACCTATGCACACTTTCTGTAAATTATGTATTTAAATTTAAATATTTAATATTAAATAAAGTAATAATTAATAATTAGTATTTAAACGCTATTAATTTTTTTATGAATATTCAACTGTGTTTTATAATAATTTATTTTACTTATTTTGTGATGCTCTGGCAACTCTGCACTAATATTGTCGTTGATAATAAATATTTATTTGGAAAACCTAAGAGCGCTGAATAATAACTCAGAACTCAGCTGAAACGCCTTCACTTATGTTTACACTAATACATATATATTATATAGATATATATAAAATATACAACATTTTATTAAAATATATTAACGATTCTTTAATTGCTTTTGTAAAGTTTTATGTGCAGCAAATGTTTATTTTTTTCCATTTGAATTTATCCCTTACTCACCAAAATTAATTTTATTAATATTTTGGTAATAAATATTTTTTAACCATTGACAGCCCTTCTCAAATACATATATCCACCAGAGAAATTTTCTGAAAAAGCTGTAAATGAATATAAACTCCTATAAAAACTTTATTCAACTACTAGTCTTCTACTCATTAAATTAAAATAAAATGGTGGCAACTCTGAGTAAAAATATTTTCAGCTGCAAGCCTTTTCACATGTTTCTCATTCTCTTTTTCCATTTCTTGATTTGGTAAATATTTTTGACTATAAATTTCATACAGCTGGCAACCTCGTAATGTTGTTGTATTGACATATTTGTATTATGCTGAGTAATAAAATAAAAATAATTAAATTTTTTTATATCTTTTTTTTAAATAAAAACTAACAAATTCTCTTTAACAATTTTAGACAACCCTAATGTTGTGTTATATATGAGTACCTATGAATGTTTGTAGAAGGCCTGCACATGTAATATAATGACATGAGAGTTCTGCTACAATAAAAACAATTATTAATATTATATATACAATTGCCATTATATATATTTATATGCATAACGAGCAATTTATATACTTTTAAATAAAATGTAAATATGTACATAAATGACAACAAATAACGGTATTTATATGCGCATAAGCGGCTTAGCATAAGCACAACTGTTTACATGCTACCACATGCACCCATACATATATACACATGTACATGCATGTGCATAAATTATATATTTCATTGTAACCTCCCCATGTACATACATACATATGTATATATACCATATATTTGTATATTGATATATTGACTCGAATAACAACCGTGTATATTAAGCGCATATTCTATAAACAAATGTAATCAAGTTATAACGGTATATTAAATAAATGAATACCAATTGAATTGACTACAATTTGGCTGCCAAAACAAATGAGTTGTGCAAATTCCCTGTTTATGCGCCCAAAATTATGCTAACCTATTCGATAAGTCTTCTAGTGAGACTTTGCAACATCCTTATATTCGTAAGTGTAACTCATTGGTGCACGAAATAAGTAGAAGAAGAAGAAGAGATTGAGGAAGAAAAAAAGAGAAGAAGAAGAAGAGAAACGTGACAGTAAAGAAGGTGAATCCCACCCACCCTCAAGTTGTCATCTTCCGCCGGCGCTCCGCTTCTCCGTTGCTCCGTTGGTTGCTCACCTCATTCATGTAAATAACACAACCTTTTGCTCCTTTTGATCTTCTCCTAATTGAATTCGTTACTTGAAAGTGGTCCCTTAAGTGCTCTCGTGCACAACTTCAAAGCGTTTTAGAGTACATTTGAAATCTTCAAAGCTTGAGAAATGTTTTAACACCAGGCGCTCAGTTTGTGGCAGCAAGCATGTGGTGCACCAGAATTTCGTGTAGCATTCTATTTAACCTTTGTCCGCTCTGATATGGTCTTTCTTCTTTATTCGCTTTATTATTGGTGTTTTGTGTTTGTGTTAGTGTTTTTTTTGTTCTGTTTTTTTTTTTATTCGGTTCTGTGTCGCCGCGCCGCCTATTTGCTTCCATTTGTGAGTTTATTATTTCATATATTTATTTTTAGCGCGCTTTCATTGAGCGCTTACACTAAGCGCATGCACATAAATACATACAAACATATATACAGACATATATACATACATGCATACACATATGCATGGACATTTATACACGTATGTACCTCTGCATAGCGTTGTTTGGTGAGATGAGCGAAGGTGGGCGCATACGGTGTAAGCATTTCACTGAAATTACACTATAGTATGTGAGATAAGAAATTGGTCATAAAATGTACTAGTTTTTGACTGGGCTGAAATTTCACTAGTTCGAAAAATACCAAATTGATATCAAATACAAAACTATTTATCATTGATCTATTAATTTAAATATGTTTTATTGGAATTTTTCATCTCAATGTCATTTGGGACAAAGCACTTTTTTTTTATAAATTTAGCCTAGTTCTCAAATAACCAAATAAAAATTATATCAAAAATGGTCAAACCGTTTAGGAAGAGTTCGGTTACAAACACATGAACAGGAGGTATTTACATGTATGTACGTGTATATACATAGATTTTTAATGCTAGATTTTATTCGAAATTTAACTAGTGGGTTTCGTTAATTTTAAACTAGTAGAAGACTAGTATATTCCTGGTCGAAATCTGGCAATTGTAACAATGGTAAAAATATGTGTACAAATAGTTGCTTGTATACTAATCTAGCTATTTAATCAGTTTGGGCTTTTTAGTATACCATTCTGCAAGTATATTATAACTAGTTCATTTAGGTCTAGGTATCTGGAAAATATTGTGTATGCTTGTACGATTTCATCTATTCATATTATACATACGACTATATCAGCTTCTCTATACATACGTACATATATACATACATGCCTCTTTCTAGTAATTTATATGTATTTATGCTCATTTCATATCATTGCACTTTTATTGGGAACTTTGCATGTGATTTGAGTGTACTCATAGATGCAGGTGTTATACAAATTTTACAGTGGTTATGTATTGAGAAACCTTGTAACGGAAACTACTTTGAAATATCATATGAAGTTGGTAAATAACGGTAACGGTTGTTCTTACAATTGAGCTTCTTCAATTCGTTTCTCTGATGAACTTCATCAGACCAAATACCCTAACCTCTGCCATATTAGAAAGATGTGATATTTGTCATGACTTCTATTACTTTGGAGGTCTCCTGTGTCCACCAAACCTCTGTGGAACGAATTTTGTCTGAAATAAGGAAAAATGCGATTTCATCGAAATTATAAATTCGTAAAATGACACTTTACATGAAGCGTTCCTTATAGAAAATCGTATGATTATCCGAGCAATTTCTTCCGCTTGGCAAAGGCTATCCATAAGAGTGACTTCAAAGTGACTAAATTTACAGCTTGTTAGGACAGGACAATCTTTGTTATCGTCATTTGTGCTAATTTTTCAGAAAAATAAACTATTTGAGTTTCTCCGATCTCAAGACTTGCGTCTGGTAAAGTATTATTATCACCTTAAAGCAACTTGTATGTGAAAGCATAACCTTTTATTAGCAATCTCCATGTAGGTAGGCTCACCTTGAACCCTTGAGCCCGAGCCTTCCGAATGGCAGTATGCACCAAAAGTGGTGAAAAATTTGACCTTCCGGCTGGAATTTATTTAAGCTAGTCGTAACGGTCGCTTGTCCAAAATCATGTTTAAAACCAAATGGCAAACCGATACCCAAATCCAAATACCATTTCTAAGTGCATGGAAAGTGTAAGGAAAATATTAAAGAAGTTTTTCGGCACGATAATGAGAACTAGTGACGATTTAAGCTCACTTTGAGGCAAGGCAAAACAATCCCTACGACATAAAAAAATAATTAAAGAAGTTTTTAGAAATAAAGATATTGAAGAAACATAAATTTCTTGTTTTTTACGCTCAGGGTCTCTTCATTTCAAGAACGTTAATACTTATACTCAAATATTTTATACATTTGTACATTAACTGTGAATGTATATAATGTACGACAATTGTACGAGTACAACATAATTAAAAAAGGTAAATAAAATGTTGTAGTAAAAAAAAATGAAAATTGAAATTATTACTTGTGCTTAAGAATTTGAACTTTTTATTAAAAGTACTTAACAAAGCTTTATTGTTTCACGACGCTCTAACTAAACTTTCCGAGCTTATTAAAGTTAAAGTCGAGTCAAGGACACTACAACACACCAAATGAATGGAGGACTTAATAGTGTTCGATCTAACCTTTTAGAAGAAATGTATTTGTTATTTTCTAAAAATACAAAAAGTACAAAACAAAAGTCATTTAGCTATAAATGGAAATTAAAAAGTATTTCCAAATTTAGTATTAACAATAAAATGAAGCTTATGCTATGGACTAAATAGCATCAAAAAGCGCGTTCAACTTTTAACAAAGCTCTACTTTCCCAATTAATTCAAAGCACTTGTAAACTTAAAAGCAAAAAAAGTTTGAACACAACACGCCAAAGGTTTCTTCTACAAGGAAATGCTTTTCCAGCAGCAAATAAGCATTCAACGGCCGGGGTTTGCTTTAAGAACGCCATGCTTTTCGCCAAATGCTTTCCAACATGTTAAGGCTCTAGAATAAATAAGCATCGTTAAGGCCAACTCCAATTGAGCTTAAATACCAGGCGATTATGCGACAAAGCAGGCTTCAAGTGGCAAATGTTTTGCTTAGTTCCTTTAACTATAATAATAATCTAATTTATACAAAAGTAGTATAATAATATTAAGATACTGTTGCATTGTTGTTGCTGCTGCTGTTATCCTTTATAGTATTCAATGAAATGCCAACTGTTGGTTAGCAGCGAAGTTCTAAGGTAACAGGCTTGTATCAAAGCACATTTCGTAGTTGGTAAATTTTGATAAAACAATACTTTTACACATACACACATACACAAGTGTGTACGAGCATGTGGACACTTATGTGTTAAATAAATGAAAGGAATACAGGCGATATCCTGGTTTTTGCAGCACTCACAACACATCGCTGGCAGGATATGCTATTTATGCTTTTCTCTTCTACACTCATATGCATACACACACACACACGCACATACTCGCATACACATTTCAGATGATGTGCATATGATTTTTTTAGCATATTTCGCTCCTTCAATTACGCCCACGCACTAAACGAAAGCACCCTTTTCTGCAGCCTGCGAAGGCGTTACTCCTCACGAGGGTTGCTCAGTGCTTTGTGCCATGTGTGCGGTGGAACTCTCGCTTCGTGCGCATGAGTTCGTTTTGAGGCGCCAAGTGTTGTTGCTATATTATACATACACCATACACGTGCGTACACACAACCATACATACGTGTACACGTATGCACCAACTGTTCCATCAAATGTTCTAATGCCAGTGGTTAGCTCTTGCTGGTCGCTGTTCGCCTGTCACTTTCTAATATCGAAATTCCTTGTCCGCATTTGACATAGAAATATGACACGCTGCGGGCGTTGCTATTAACGGCACTAAAAGCATATGTGCGTGTGTAAATGCGAGCGCCGGCATGTCTGTGGGGTTCTTTGTTCATTTTGCCATCAATTTAGGTAATTTAGGAAAGTGCCTCGATGAATATTAGAAAATATGTACATATGTATGTATGTACACGAATATGTGGTGTGCTTGCATTTACATATATGTATACTTACCTATGTACATACATATACTCATATATACAAATTTATGTGAATATGTTTGAATTATTAAGCTTATATGGAGATTACTTTGAGTAAAAAAAGAGGTTTTGGGCGGAATGAAAGCGGAGAGTTTGTAGAAATGGAAATATACATACACGTACATATACACCATGTGGTAATTATACGAAAAGAGTACCTTGATATGGATAGTCGCTAGAAACAGAACAGTTGGCAAGCAGCAAAATAGAAATAATACTTGCATGAGTCAGAGGATTAGGTATGGCTCTCACTTAGGGTAGAGAAAAGTCTTTCGTACAATGCATAAATACAATCGTTAGGATTGTATGAGCACATATATTTTATTGCGTTAGAGTTTAATGGAGGTAGAGGTAGTAAGAATTTATGAATTTGCTAATATTAATAATATTTGCTAATATACGTCTGATTGGGGGCAAGAAATGTAAGTAACGTGTGGAGACATTGTCCAGCGTTCGGCAGACAAACGTTTTGCTTACTTGGCGCAGAGAGGTTAGAGAACCTTAAATCAGCAACGGCCAAGAGGTCAAAATGACTACTTCATTAATGAAAAGAACAGTTCTTTAAACATATACAACTTTTCAACTTTTCTGTCCCACGGAAAAAGAATTCTCAACGCGCTGCTAACTAAACATTTTTCTGAAGGAACAACATTTTTACTTCTCTTCTATGTGTGTCTACTTATTTTCTAATCTCCATTTAGCCACTTCTTCGTGTTGCCGCGCACACAAGCTTTCATTTACATATACTCATACATATATTTCTTCTACCTCAGTAGGTGTCCTTTATATTTTCACAGCGCATTTCTTCGATTCCCCCTCAAAATGAAGGACTAACTTTCACTTTTTTGCCTTTTCAGGTGAGTTTGGTGCGCGGATTTTTTCACTGCATAAAACCCCAAAGGATGCAGTTGCCAGTTTGACTTTCCTGATCGCCTGGTCGGTACAGGTAAATTATGCAATCTTTATCAACAAATCATAGCATTTTTTATTAATTTTGAATTCACCTGTGAAGGAAGGAAGAAAGGAAGGAAACATACGAGTTTTGTCAGCCCAAAGCGTGGCTGATAAAAAATTCAGCGGTTTTATTTATTTCTTTGTCAGAGAATAAAGGTTAAATTAGGGCTACTGATAAGGCAGGTGTGTGAGGTGAACGTCTCATGGTTACCTTTTTTCTTATCTTTACTGTGTAGCTCCACTCTTCTAGAACACTTGATTTACACATATCGCTTTTAAGCCGGCAAAACTACCGCTTTTTCAGCTCGTACAGAATTCGCACGCAGCGTCTTGCTGGCGTTTTACTTGGCGCTCAGGATATTTAGACCTTCATAAATTACGACATGGCGAACAGCAAAAAGGGTAGGCGCTTTGTGATGGATATAAATTATTATACGCCATTATTATTAATTTAGTTATTTATTTATTCGCGGGCAGACGTGAGGGAATTTGCGGCAGAGGGTTGTTTGTTTGTGTGTATGTATGTAGCATAACTACACAGTGAAATGTGTTTTTACATATATATAGATAACAAATGGAGTATGGCGTACAGATATATTTATGTGTGTACAAACAAATACACACGTACAAATATTTGTGTTTATCTAACGGTATTACATGCGTATATAATATGTACTATAAACTCATTTTTTTTAATTTTCCTCTTACTATTTCTCTCTCCCTACACCAATGCCCATTCGTTATTGCATTTGTATAACCTCCACACATGTCAAAACTATTAGGAAAATAGTTATGTTTCAAAACTAACAATATTACCATATCGTTGCATTAGGCGCCCAGTAGATGTGAGAAAGCTTGCGAAACTATTGCAAAAATGTAATAGTGGAAAAAATTCGCCACACGCCACACACACACATATACATATTTTGCACGCGAAAAACTACACATACTCCAACCACATACAGATGTGTGTGCTCAAGCATGTGCTCTAAAGCTTATAATATGATAGTTGCAACCCCCAAACCCCATGCGCCTGCACACAGATGTACGCAAAATTCACCAGAGGCACCCCACAGTGAACGAACTAGCGCAAGACTAGAATGCTCAGCAACCATAACTAGTCATCCAACATGCTTCTTACTACGTATGCAATTGGCATTTCTGACGTTTTGGCCGAAAATATACTGGTCTTTTACTAGTTCTTAAATAATTAGTTCTTAATAATAGTTCAGTTTTCAGTCAAAATGACCTGTATGCCTTAAAAAATGAAGTGAATAAGAAAATTTTATAAATAAAAACTGAACTAGTCATAAGTTAATACCGCATCGATTGATTGTGTGAAGAGAAATAATTATATTATTTAACTAAAATAATGTCAGTTTTTTACTTATGCATCTAGTTCTGTTTTGGTAATGATTTCAATAGCTGACTACTGGGTAAATATCATGCTGATTTTCTGCCAACAAACCCTCTCCATACATTTTTACGTTTTCTCACACAAATTGCCGAAGGATTCTCGAAAGATTCGCGTATGTGTAGTGTGCATTTAGGCGATTTGTAAAAATCTAGTATAGATTTTACTACAAAACTTTCACTTTCATTCGGTAGTATTTCGTTGTGTGCTTTTATCATTCTTTAGTTCACGATATGTTAACACTTTGTTGCATGTGCCGAGGCGAAAAAGGTGGTAGTTGATGAATCCTAACTCAGTTCGGTTCGCTGATGACGTGTGGTACTATGAAAATCAGTGAAAGTTACCCTTGTTGCGCAAAAGAATCGGGAGAATAGGATCTATTAGAAAGGGTATTTAGTATGGGATTTTTTCGTGTTATTTGTTGAGCTGGCGAATCAAAGAGGTGGTGTTTTCAAATGATGGTGAAGGCGTGGAATCGTTGCCGGCGTTTAGGGGTGCAAGTAATATAAAAATACTATTTGATTGTTTGATGTTTTTAATATAAAATAGTATTATTTATTATCTTTATTTTATATTCTTTTATAACTTCATTGTTATGACACTTCATTAACAACTAACTGCAGGCAACAATTTTTGGTGTAGTCCAATATTAAAAGAAGCAATTTGAGGGGAATACTGTGATTAATTAATTGATGAATATTTTGTAATACTTATTCATTTATTTCATCGCATTTTTTAAAAAATTTGGAAGTATTTCACGCAAAGTTAGAATCCATTCATCAGTGATAGGCTAGACACAATTAGTAAGACGATGGACAACGCTTTTAGTGGCATACACCAATTGTCTACATCGGTACGCCAAGACGCATGCGATACTTTTTATTAATGGGTACAAGATTACAGCACAAAAACTCCCGAAGCTAGCAAATAAAGAACATACCAAGTACCCGGTAATAATTTTGGCCATCAAACTGATATGAGAGCGCTAAAGAGAGGGTGAAAAAGATCAACGGTGCCCTCTGAGCACATAAACAGAAGATAAGTTCTACAATTACAGGAAACTCTGCTATACACGTAGTACGACGGATAGGAACACGGAACATAGTAGATATTCACTCACTTCATCTGAGAAAGAAGGTTCCAAGTCACATTAAAAGAGGATGGATGGCATAGGACCATGCGAACCACTGCCGGTACTTGCAACATATTCCGGGAAGGATCAATAGATTACCAAAAGTGCCGTCCATCTGGTTACCGAACCAGCGCTGAAAATATGGAAGTCGCACAATGAAATTTCTGGGGCACCTCCTAGGTTTGATCCTTACTTTGAATACCCTTTTGAAATGGGTCCAGTAGGGCTTTTGTTATGTTCAAGAGTAATACTGAAACTAATCAAAAAACATGTGAGGTCAAATACTGATTATATCTGGAGTAAAGTTAAAATTCAGCCGCATATGAGTCCATTAGTCATAAAAACAATAGGAGTTCTCTTTTTATGTTTCGATACTAGCTCACGACCTCTATCCTATACATTCCAATGCAATTTTAAACCCATATTTAGACTAGTTAGGATTTCAAATACAAAATCAAACAAAACAGAATGACACTAGACGGAAGTTAGCTTAGAAAAAAAAGAGATTAAATATTATTTATTTCCTGGAAAATTATAAGATTTCACAATGCTTGTTACAGTCAATGGGAAACGCTATAAGGCCAGGACTAATGACGTTTTCGTACCTGATCTGGAGGATGTTGAAGTCTGTGTCGTGGGCTCCAAGATCGTGCGATTTAACACCTCAGGACTATTTTTTGTGGGGTTATGTGAAATTGATTATCTATGCAGATAAACCCGCTACGATTCATGCCTTGGAGAGTATTATTGCTGACATACGGTCCCAAACACTGCAAAAAATGGTCTAAATTTGGGCCTCTGGAACGGAATTTACTCCAACCAGCCCGAAATCATTTAAATCATAATATTTATAATAAAGCTAAATTTTTGCACCGAAAAAGAAATAAAGCACATACGAGGTGTGACAATTAAGTAATGAGACTGATTCCATAAAAACCGTATATTTCAAAATTATTCTACAACTCTGCCATCGTCCTCAAAGTAGTTCCCTTAGACAGCTATACAACGATTCCAGCGCGTTTTCCACGCTTCGTAACATTTCTGGAACGCTTCGACTCAAATGTTCGCGAGTACCCTAGTCACTTTGCTATTGATTTCATTTTTCTATTTCCGTGAAGAGCACCAAGTACACACGTTTACTCAGCACGACACAGCACGCGAACTAAACAAGCTAGAGCGAATATATCAATGGAGAGGAGAAGGAAAAGGGAATTTCAAGGTCGCAGGGTTACCACAATCGGGGCAATATAATCAGTCTCTTTACTTAATTGTCACACCTTGTATTCTTGTGTTTTCTAGTGCTTAAAAATAATTTCAATAAATGTGGTATTAAAGAAATATACTGGTTTTGTATTGAAAAATATGATATCAGAAATTATAACGATGTCACTTTGAAAGCATTGAGAAATATTTTTACTCTCACTCTAATTCCTACATATATTTGAAAACGTTTTCTTAAGTAACAAAATCCTAGTTACGGAGCACACGCAACCGTTTATGCGCCACTTTCTTACATATTTCCATTATTCCCAAAAAAAAAAAAACAAAAACTCTCAACCATAATTCCCCATTACAACGATTTCCCAATTCATGCTATCCTAATGCCAGCGAGCCAGCAACAGCATGTTATCACTCAGTCCTTAACATTTATTCACACACTCCAGGGCGACACAACATAAAACTGCCATAATTGCACACATGTAGCTCATGAGCAGAATTCGTCGATAACATTTTGGATACCACGAAAATACTGACGTTAGGCAAACAGAACTGGCAAAAGCGTAATATGAAGTAACCAAAAAGCAACCAACACGCAAGGTCACCAAAGGACAACCCACAAACCGAATATCAAAATATGTGAAATAAACAAATATGTAATAGCAAACCGTTAGTCATAGTACAGCGCGGTTGATTGTGCATGGAAACAAAAATGCAGTCAAACATTTTTCGGCTGTCGAGCAGCCGGCGAACAGCGCAAGCGAGAGCGCGAAATTCCACATAAACAGCGCAAACATTTATGGCAAAATCTATTTTTGGAAGCGAACAACACATTCGAAATTCCAAGCTCCAACTTGACCGCGGGCGAATTTTCCAATTTTCATAAAGTATTTGCAGCGCACAAATAAATTTTTGGTGGGAAAAAGTTAACTTACAAAATAGTTTTTCAACAGGATAACAGCAAAATAGGACCAACAGCAGGGCAGCACAATTGGCTTTCGGTCGCATTAGAACGTGTTTTTATCTAGCATATCCAGCAATAAACTAATGAGAAAGGCGGCGTTAGACGTAAGGACCAGACGTCTGTGGTTAGCTTATTTCAGAAATTCACCACCAGCGACCAACAATAACAATAACAATAAAATATGTAAAGAGACAATAAAAACAGTAAAAATTGTGCTTAAGTGACAGTAAACAAACACACACACACACAGAGATAAATACCATACATGCGCACAAAGCACATCCTTAGCCGCAAGGATATCGATTTGCCGTGTGTCAGCTTTGTTTAGCTTACGTTGCTATTGTTGTTGGCATTTTTGTTATTTTCTTTGCACTCACAAATTGCCCACACCACACAGTTTTTTATTGAGCATGCCGTCGCTCAATGCCATTTTATAAAATTCACTTCCGGTTTCACTTGCTGCCGCATTTTGTTGGCCTGTTGTTAGAAAATGCGTTAGTTCCGCATTCGCATGCCGTTGGAATTCCATTAGAAGCCACAAAGCGAGCACAACACAGGTATGCGATGAAAGAGTGTCGCCGGTAGAATACGCGCGCAAGAGAGAGAGAGGGAGAGAGAGGAAAAAAAGAGAGAAGGAGAGAGCAATAGATGCACTGGTTGACAATGGAAGCTTATGTCATTTGAGTAGAGATATTTTTCCTTCAAAAAAAATGTATTGCCATTAGAAATAACTTTCACTTTCATAATGGTTTCTCCACAGTGAAGCTCCTTATGCAACCTTGAAGCAACCTTGGAGCAACGCAGCAAGAGGTGCCAATGAAACTGTTAGATATGTGGCAATAGATAAAGAGTGGCTCCATCTAAATTTCGCTGTTTTTCACCAGCTGCTCAGCAAAATGCAGTAAGTAGCTCGTAGATACCACGATACAGCGCCACGCTGGAGTACAGTGGTAGAAATGTACTTGTATTGAAATTTTCCCAACAAAATTTTTATTTATATTTTTTTTTGTTTCTTTTTCAATTATTATTGTTTTTTTTAATTTTTTTCGTATGTATTTAAAGGGTGTAATCGGATAGCCAGGTCACAGGAGAATCTGACGCAGCAAAATCGGAAACGGTTCAGAATTGTAGCAAATCACTAAACGAAATGATTAAACAACGCTCTCTGAATCTAGTACGGTGCGAGGACACAGTGGCATGCCAGGTAACGAGATGGCGGACGAGCTTGAAACGAAGTACATTTCCTTCTACTTTTGCTCCCATGAAAGGAGCTGGGCATGTCGCTCTCCACTTCTAAGCGCACTGTCAAGAAGTTATGCAGATGCTAACTTAAGCTGGAAGAGTTCCGATTGTTGTAAAGTGACTAGCCTAATGCGGTCGACATGGAATAAAAGTAGATCGAAAGAACTTATCCAGTTAAAAGAAGGAGATATCTGCAATTATGGATCTTTTTACGAGACATCTTTTATTAGGCAAGCTCGCTGAGAGACTTAATTGTCTTTTATAAGTGTTGTAGAAAAAAAACTAAAGTCTTAGGGCCCAATCTTTGAAGTGGTGGCAATTTGAAGACTTAACCGAAATAGATTATGCAAACATATCTTGTTTCTTCTATTTTGTTAGCTCAACAGTGTGACGTGTCCCAAGGGGGGAAGGGAGAACATATTTTATACAAAAATCAACAAAAATGTATTGTAAGTAATAATGCAATGATCAAGACTCGAACCCTGGCCTTCCGAATGTTAGTTCCCAATGCAATCCACTCGGCTATTGAGCACGCCATATGCAATATGTTAATTAAAACAACAAAATATGGAAATAGACACACAATGATTCGGCTGTGTGAGCTTTCGAATGACTCTCTGCTAAGGAAGTGGTGCCTGAGGCGGCACTAGTCCGAAAAGTATGGTAATTATACCAATTACAAGACTATTAATTTTTTTAAATTAATTTTTTAAAAAGACTTCGCAATAATTTTTATTTTGTAGTGGAAATTCAACATGCATAAGCCAACTAGTATTTAACTAGTATGAAGCTGGCGCTTGGTCAGGCTATTAAAATGTCGTAGGGCATCGCCATGTGAAAAATACCTGTTGATAACATAGCAAACAGATAGAAGATGAGTTAATTTGTGTAAAAATTAAACTAGTAGCAGACTAGTTAGCAACTACAAACTTTCCCTGCAGAGTGCGTGTTTTCTTACATACGCGTGTACATGCATGGGGCAGGTGCTGTAATGTGTGTTTTTCTTGCCAGGATATGTTGCCTGACAAGTCAATTAATTTTCTTTAAAGAATTTTCATAAATTTTTATGTGCGTCATGTAATCCTACTTCCGTTATGTCTGTTAGCCGCATGCTTTTGACTTAAATATTTTTTTCAATTTTTTTTTTTTGTTTCATTTTAACTCCACACATGATTCCATTACGAAAAGTTTAAAAATTTTCAGCATAGCAAACTTTTAACCCAAAAGGAGTTCTGATTTTTGTATGTATGTACATATGTTAATACATACATATACATATTTGAGATATTTATAAATTTAAACATTTACATTTGTATATGAATATGTATATATATGTTTGCTTTTACAATTTTTTAGTCGCTCTCTGCTGTTGTACGGAAACAAAATGGCGTCTTAAAGAGTCAACTGAAGGCTTTTGTCTAACAGGTGCCCATGCGCCGAGCAGCGAGAAAGAATATTCGATCCAAGCAAATGTGGTTGGAGCCACCAATGTTGTTGAGGCGACTTTAACGAGTTCATATGTACATGCAGCGATAATTCCGACAGACACTTTTTTGTTTAAGTAAATATTTGAAAAAAAGTTTTATATAAACTTCACATGACCACTGGAAAGATGGGTATCCCTCTGCTTAACCACACATCGTATGTATGTATGCATGTGAAGCGTGAATTGGGGCGGAGACGTGGCTGGACTTTAGAAATTAAAAGTGACTTAGTACTTATTTTACAACTAATGACCACATTAGGGTGGTTCTGGTATATGTATTTTGTTCAATAATAAAAAAAATTACAAATTACACAGTATTTTTTACAATCTGCCATTTTTTTGCAGCATAAAATTAAAATACATAATTATTATAATTATTATATTATTTTTTAATAAATTTTAGTGACTTGGATATGCTATTACTTTAGTTATTATTATTTTTTTTTTTATTAAAATTTTTAGATGACGTTTGTAAAATAATATTTTGTACTAAAAAAGATTACGAAAGAAGTGTTGATCACTTAACTCAGCAGCGTTTGGGTGCATGTCAAGGCAGGACATCAGCAAGGGGAAAATAAGCTGTACTCTACAATTTTCTTCAATACAGATGAAAACGCAAATCACACAGCTGAAAATGTGAATAGTGTTTTTATGGTCCTGATACATAAATCGGATAACATGGTAAATAAAGTTTTCAATTTAATTTAAAAATAATGGATTACTTTTTACTACACCAATATATTCGGAAAAGTTTATTTTACCTTAAAGAGAGCAAGGCTCGACCCCCTCGACCTATGGTTATGTTATGTGTAGCGCAAAGTTGGAGCACCCTAATACTCTCCTAAGCTTATGCATTTACCCCAATATGTACGACTGTGGGTATATTTCCTGAAGAATTGTTTGTTTTGTGAACAAACTGAAGCATAAATGCCCTCAAAGCTCAACATGTAAATACATATGTATGTGCCTACTAAGGGCCTTTCCGCAGACAAGTTAAGGCATTAAAAAAATATTATTTTGGGGTTCACTTAGCAGGGCAACATGCTCATCAGTTGGCTGTTGCAAGGGACAAAATTCAGATAAAAGCATATGCTTATATACATATATAGTATATACATTTTACATACGTTTACATGCATATACGTAAATACACATGCCAGAAGACATGTTCCCACTTGCAGACACGCTTAATCACAGTTCCAACGAAGCTTTACCAACAAATATTCTACTTACCAATTTCAAATTTATTTGACATCACACATACTCGTACAAACCAGAAAATCAACGATACTACCCAACAAATTCTCTCTTTGAGATGGAAAATATATTTTTTTGAAAATCGTTTGTCTCTTTGTGAACACACAACCAACATAAGTATGTATGTATGTACACGTATGTTTGTGTTTGTATGTTTGCATAGCGTTTGTTCGGCCCTTTCATTTATGGTACATACTCATATCTACTCGTATCTATGTATGTATGTATGTACATGCTTGTTTACACGAGGCTTTTACGAGGCACTTAACACATCATTAAAACGTCAAGTCATCAATCTTTTTGTATTTTCCACCAGGCCAGCAGCAAAGCGAAAGCGTTTCCGCGCTGTCAAAACCCAAAAATTGTGTAGTGTTGACCTCAGTTGTTGTTGCTATGTAATGGTATGTGTTGCTGCCGCTTTTAGGCTCGCACTTGTAACTTGCACTCGATTGGACGGCCCTTTGGAGTTGTTGGAGTGATTTTGGCGGTTGCACGTCGCACAAAAGACCAAAAACTTTTAAATGTAACATCTAAATTGTTGTTGTTATAGTGTTATTGGTATGTACGTAGTACTTTATTGGAGTTGTTGTTGTTTTCATGGCTGGCATAGAAGAATTTCCATTGCCAAAGCGAGCGTAAGTGGTTGTTGTATAGTTTAAATGTAACAGTGGATGTGTATATACAGAAACATACATACAAACATACACATACATACTCAAACATGCTCTTGCCTAACAGTAAACGGTGCCACAATAAAGCATTTTATGTGGAATGTAACATGCGTAGGGCTTTAAAAGAAACCAACCCTTCACGTCATTTGATTGCTCCAGAGTGGGGCCTTCCCATCAGCAAGGCACTGTATCGTGCTGATAGCTCAATTCGGTCGGTGAAAAGGTCTCCCGCATCCATTGTTGATGCCATTAGTAACATTTGTGTAGCTAATAATATTACTAATAGTTGCTGAAAGCAATTCGATGGTGAGGCAGTCGAAAGATGTACTTATTTGGTCTATGGCATGAAAGATTAAAACATACCTCAACTCAGCCTTTGCAGAACTGTAGCAAAACTGGTAAAAGAACCATTAGAAAAGCATCAAAAAAGCGTACCACCTCCTCTGGCTGAATTTTATGACCTCAACAGCCACACCGTGCGCTCTGAAGAATAGACAAAGAGCAGAGCGAAAGATTCCGGTGAAGGTGAAATATCTCCTGTCAACAAACAAACAGTTTGCGTTCTCGCGTCTTGACTCTCAAATCACTGTTGGCAGCAAAAACATGGAAGTTGTAAGCTAGCTGCTGAACCAATAATATGTCAGCTCTGATATCCAAGTAGAACTTTTGTCGAAAGAAGCTACTTTTAACGGAGGGAGCGATTGAGTCGCTTTTCATCTGATCTACAATAAAGAAGAGTGGACGACTGTAGCATACGATAAGAAGGAATTTGAAGTTTTTGAGAGAAAGTTCCTGCGAAAGATGTCCTGGCGAATGAACTACTGCGAATACCACAGAAGATGGAACGATGAGCCGTAAGAGAAGTACTATGGCATTGATGTAGGAATTATATATAGATGAACATACTAAGGGAATATGGCTAACTCTGTTACGTCATCCGAATGGGCGGAAACACTTGAGCTCTGAAAGTTTTCATTTGTGGCAGCTAAGGAAGAGGACCTGTCTTCACTTGAGACCTCCATTTGACGCGTCACAGTAAAGATAATATTGGTTCAATTCCTGGTACTCAAACCACAGTCGTTTTATATTCCATCCATGGTTTGTTTAAAGTTTTTCTGAATGTAAGGCTCCCTTTCAACAGGTCACAATCCGCAGTCAGGTAAAAAGCACGGATATTTCTTGAAACATGTGTTTTCTCATCACTCAATAACGCTGCCTAAGTTTAAGAGCTTGTGGCTCTGTTACAAATGTATAACTTATAAGCAGGGTTGCGCTTTATAATACCTTGCGACTGCTTGATCTTGTTCTTGTTCTACAGAAGAGGACTTTAGTCTCTACACAGTCGACAGGCGTGTTTTTTGTCAAACGCTTTTTTCAATCTAAATATGTTCTCCGAAATTTCTAAGTCTATGAAGGAGACTATCGAGCAATTGGGCCCCAGAAAAATATCGCCCAAATGTTTCGAAGCTTTTGTCCATGAATTCGTTATCACAACGACAGGATGTCCCATCCTATGTCAAGAATAGAGCTGAGAGCGATTTTCTGGGCAGGAAGATTAGTTTAAAAAAATACCAATAATCAATAAACAAGGTCTTGTTTATCGACTCTTCATCTTTAAAAGGGATAGTTCGTATCCAAATCCTTTGCTATGTGATTTTGGCGATTATTGCTTCATGGTATAGGGTGCTACCTACTGTTTGTATGTATGCAGTTTCAAGATCCATAGCTGTTTTTGTACGAAAAGGATTCCTTCCACTATTCCATTACCTCAACAAGGGTCCCATAGACTTGCACCAATAAAGTGGAAATCTCACCAGTGCTGAGCAGGCTTATCTCACCAAAGTTTAACTGTTAGAACCGTCGGTATCCCCTACGAATGCTCGAAATTTTGATTCACATCCTTTCCATTTCCATTTAGCTTCCAACTCTACACAAATGATTCAGAAAGTATTTTTGTTGGTATGCAAACTCCTACGTTTAAATTCACATACTCACATGAATTGCACATATCCGAAAAGTTCCGCCATTCAATTCTTCCACAAAACGAAAGCTAAATCCATTAACACCCAAATAATCGTTAAATAAAGCCCCTCGCAGTAAGCAGCAAAGCCAAGCAATAAAAGACCACACACAGCGAGTTCGAAAAATTTCCATTTTCGTCACACTTCGACAGGATAACAGCAACGGGTTGCAAGCGCTTTGCGCTATAAAATCGGAAGATTTTTCGCCAAACAAGCTGAGCTAAAAAGAGAAAGGCGTGCAAACGAAAAATTTCAAAGCAGCCACGAGATATCCACACAAATGCCCCAAAGTGAAGTTAGAAGAGCCACTCCTTTAACATAGGATTTAGAGCAATGAAGCAGTGAGTATAAAAGTGCAAAGGAAAGACAGACAGACAGTAAGATTGGGTTCTCTTTCTGAGCATTCTCGACGCCTGTTCAAATAATATTCGCATAGAAATTTTAGAAAATAGCTAACGGTTAGAAATGCCGACGTCGACTGTTGTTTAGAATATTAGATAAACCACACACACACACACATATACGTATATACGCTGTAATAAAAAGCTATGCGTTAAACGCCTAAAAGCACACACTAATAGAAAAACTTGCCTGCTTGTCGCATAGTGAAGGCGTCGGTGGGCATTCATAGACTATGGAAAATTACTATTACTGGCTCTTGTCTTCTCTTTGCTGGCAACAAAGCACCCGCACTGTATGTACATTTGATGGATGTGTGGCAATAAATTTGGCATTTTAATGTGAAAACAGTCAAGTCACCAACGTCGTTTTTCAACAGGCGCTCAGCAAGTGACTGCAGGTGTCAGCAAAGCTTGTACGAGTTGCTGTAGTCTATTTTTAGGCGTTGAAAGCATTTGTTAAATTTACTAATACATACACAGCCACTGAGTGCAATAACCGACAGGACGCAGAGCCTTTTTGTGGGGTGGAAAAGCAAACATGCGCAATGCGCATTTATATTCACACCCACAGAGCTATCACTACGAGACTACCTTGATACCCGGTTATGTTTTGTACTAAGGGTATATTAATTTTGATATATGTACGTATGCATATGTATGACAGACTTTCCAAAATCACGCAGGAAAGGACTGAAGCCGAACAAAATTGTTGCATTTGGAGTGATGGTAATCCACAAGCCATTGTTGAGACACCGTTACAATCTCAACAACTCACTGTTCGGTGTGCTCCATGGGCAGAGAGCATCATTTGCCCATACTTTTTCACATGTACCAGTCAATGGGGAATTCCATGATTACTGACTTTTCTATACCTAAATTGGCGGATGTTGATGTGGGCGACCTTCGGTTCCGAGAAGGCGGGCCGTACAGACAATACAGTCACGAAACAATGAATTTTTTGGAGGAAACTATTGGTGAGCAAGTAGAGTTATGTCTACACAGATAAGCGCGACTAACTAACTACTAACGTCTTGTAAGCGACTATTCGATGCATTGTCTCAATTGCTTGTAAAAAAGTGGTCGAAGATGGGCCTTTAGGATGGAATTTATTCGACCCAGCTGCTGAAATCATTTTTAAAATATAATGGCTATTTCTTTCGACAGTTTCGACAGATATTTTTCCACGCATTCACCAATTCTAAGGTGACAATTGGCATTTCAAGGTCTCCAAGTATTTTCTCGTTGCGAATATACCAGGGTGCCCCCGGTTTCGTAGCATTGTGATCATGAACTCTCTATAGTATGTCGGGCACAAACAGATTACATGTTACAAAGCCTCTACTCCATCATGTTACCTTTCCTAAAGTTGTTTTCGATAGATTGTGATCTGCAGCAGGCTTTGTGAAAGACGCCAATGCCACGAGAGTCTTAATAACTAATCTTGAAGCCTGAACTGTGAAGCACCAAGATATCTAAAAAGAATTCTAGCTAAGGCAGATATTCTTACGTCGCACATATGTCTTCCTCCCTGCACTTCCTAAACGTTTCACTGCTACTATTGCACGGGCCTTTCGGATATTTTATTATGAATAGTATTTAGCGACTTTGGTATATCCTGTCTATTGATTCACTGTTTCTAAGAACATTTCCTGATGTTGTTTTTGGAATGAAGTGAACCAGAATGGTTCCGTTCGACATGTATTTGTATCCAGAACTGATTGCTGGAGGCCCACAACTTACATCAATTGAAACAATTGTTTGGTGCCGACCGAACTTAACTGCCACTTACTCGTACTTCTTTCCCTCCATTCTTGTATAAATAAATACGTAAATACAGTTCACAGAGTTCTCCTACTTACACCCTTCCATCATCGCTGCCCCCCTTTTCGCTTATAGCTATATTTATTGCTATTGTTTGCCACAAATTTTGTATGAACTTTCACCATACGTTGCCTACATTCAGGCACTCGCATGTTTTGTGTTGTCCTTTTTATTCATTTACAAGCAAAGAATTTCTTCAGCGTCAACCAAAGAGACCCTCAAGTAGGTACTCGAACGCATCCTTATGTGCACATACAAGTGTGAATAACTCAATACGTGGGTGTGTATGTGGGTAGGTCCTCGTGCCGGTATTTGTTTACCTCGCGACCACAACTAGCACTCTTGCTGCGCCATTTTGTGCACCTAATACTGTCGCCGCTCTGATAAGAATTTGTGTGCCACGCCGCCGGCATCGGTGCCACGTGGTCCCGGTTCACTACAGTCGCTCTGCCATAGAACCTCTCGTGTGTATGTGAGTAAGTGCTCTCTGGCATTAGAATTCCCACGTGGCTGCTGATATTATCAATTCATGATATGAAGCCAAAAGATTCTACCCCCTCCCCCTCCACCTCACTTGAGTGAACACACATGTTTTCGCAAACCAAATACGAAGAAGAACAAAAATGTTGCCATTGGAAATGCCGTTTGCGTGGGCGTCGTAATGTTGCCTAAGAAAAAGAGTATCTGTAGACTCAGCTAACAGGCAACCAGCTGTTGTAGCAAGCGTGCGTTGGATATACCTGTTACCCTAACGGTTTCATATACGGGTGTCTTATCAGTTATGCACAGCTTCCTGTGGGCTGGCTGGCTGGATGTAAGAGCACATTCATCTGTGGATGCGAAAGAGTAAGCCTGTTTTGTTGATAAATATGAACGCGATGCATAGGTGAATAACATGTGTGTGGGTTTCTCATGAGAGTCCATGAGAGTTTGGGGAGTACCGATAGGGAATATTTATGCTCATCACTGCATTGAGCTTCTCCCACTATTTCGAGATTATTAGGTAGACCAACTTAATTTCAAGCGTCGAACAATTCACTCTTCTCCAGCCATCTACTCAGCTCTCGGTCTAATCACATCCCGAGTTGTTTGTTACTACACATCCACGGATTGGCTCCTCTCCACCTTACTTCAGGCTACTCGTTTGATATAGTATATATGCTCCTGTGCCAACTTTTGCTGTCTTTCCTGTGTTTTGTTGTACATTGGAAACTTTGTTGTGTTTTGTGTGTACAAATGACGCAATCTCCGGTAGCATAACGTCATTATGCGCGCGTAAATACACATAAAAAGGGACGATTGCATCTGTGACCCTCCAGTGGCATTAGCAGTCTGGTAGCTGTCATTACTGTTGCCCTATTATCTTTTACAGCCTTGTGGTACTACAAAATTTCCAAAACTTACAACGCTTGTAAGCAAATGTTACATGGCAGCCCCATTTGCACTGGCGTATGGCTTGCAACTAGTTTTGTAAAACCTCCCCCCATGGATGAAATGAATTGAATCCACTAAATCCAACCCACTGAAAGTAATATAGAGAGGTAAATGTTGCACGAGCTGTTGTTTGTAATGTCCCAACAAAGAGTTCAGTGTGCCCAAATGGCTTCAGCACCAGAATCGCTCAGAAAAGTATGAAGTCTAAGTAAATATACGAAAGAGATCCCAAATCTTAGGGATGAAGGTTTGCAAATGAAATAAAAGATTAAATTTATCAGGCTCAAATTAACTGTTTGGATTTATTGGAGCTCTCACCAAACTTTTCTATAAAACTCGAGCCGAAATCGCTACCCTCTGGGACCAGACTTCAGCTGTGGGGTATAATCGGCAATTAATGTAAATTTGTATTCCAATGGTGTCGTCTCTATCAAAGCATTCTACACAAAAGGAAATCCCTATGAAGGCTTGCATTCTGATATTGTCGACTAAGAGTTGGGCGCTGAAAATAAGATTTATTACATCCCAACTTTCTCCATATTATAGTCAGCGTGTTTTGACTATGATTGGAAGACTAACGGACCATTTCTTCTATTATTTGGCCTTGAACAAATCTTCTTCTTTTGCTTAGTTCTACTGTCCCGAAAGCTCGATGCGTTTAATTATCTTATGCGTTTGTGAGGAACCAAGGAAGTGGAAGGAAGTAAGTCCGCAGCCTGCGCCAATAAGCGTGCGATCAGTTTTTCTGTGTATAAACTAAAGCGCGTCACCAAACACAAAATAATAGATACTTTCCCAGCTTAGCTTCAAACTTGGTAGATCCAATATTGACCAAATATTTGGACACGCTTCACTTATCGTCGATTTTACAAATATCATGGACAGGGGAAAAAAACATCAGGAGCACTATCACGATTGAGAGGGACCCCTAGAGTCGTTTAGAACCAAATACTACTGAACTAATCAGGAAATCTTCGGCCTTAAAAACCAATCGTTAGTTCTGTTCCCCCCAGACCGGACAAGAAAGCGATGCAAATGGATCTGGTAGTGAAATACACAGCCAGATCTGTAGGCGTGTCGTAGAGAATTCCTTCTACCTAGGGACCACCATCAAGACTAACAACAATTTCGGCCTTAAAATCTAACGCAGAACCACTCTTGGCAACATCTGCTACTTTAGACTGAGTAGGCAATTGGAAAGTGAAGTCCCCCTTCGATGATTTAAGACAGTGCTCTAAAAGTCGCTCATCACCCTCGTGCATAGACTTTTAAGATGATAACATCCTCTTAGTTTTTGGGAGAAAACTTTTGCGTTAAGTTTATAGTCCTCGACGAATGGACGACGGCGGGCTGCATTTGTCGTGCCTACGCTAATTAAGAAGCGGAAGAAAATTAGTGGTTTTAAAAGTATTTTGAATGCAGCATCGTCCAACGAATAGACATCGAATTTAGATTTTGTATCATAAATATTTGAGCCAAATATGAAGCGGAGAAATATCTAGACTCTTTCGCGGCCGCGGTAGCCGAATGGTTAGCATTGCGTACTGACATTCGGTAGGCTCGGGTTCAAATCCCGGTGCCACCAACATCCAAAAGTTAAGGAAAATTAATTTAAATAAAAAATTAAGTTAAATCTTTTCTAATTGTGGCCGCCCTCGGCAGGAAATGTTCACCCCTCCGGGTGTGTTTCGGACATGAAATAAAGGCTCCTCGTAAAAAAACCATCAGCCGTTCGGAGGCGGCTTAGTATAAACTGTAGGTCCCTCCATTTGTTGGAAAAACATCAAGACACAAAACCACAAATTTGGAGGAGGAGCTCGGCCGAAAATCGCTTCAGCGGTTACAAAGTGCCAATTATATATATATCTATCGCTACCAATTTCACAAAAACGAAATGTTAGAAAAAGGGAAAGCTAAAGTCCATATGTACATACTACATATGTATATGTATGTATAAATGTAAATAAGATATTCCATTTATTTTTTCATTACTCCTGAACGTACGTACGCGTATGTTTCGGTAGAAATTTTTTAATTCCAGTTTTAAAAGTTTTCTTTCTTTCGATTTCGAATTTTCGAAGAGCAGCTGTCACTAATTGCAATAGCCACGCGCCAACAATCTAAAACTTATTTAAAAAATATGCTATTTAATGCGTTTGAATGAAACACACCTACGGCCTGAGCCCCAAATGTCATAGACACAACCTTTAAATACAAAAAGAATTACTCACCAGCTGGTAGAAGCAGCCGCTGACTTAGAGGCCACGAGTTTGCCCACAGTATCGTGTATCCTTAAAGATTTCGGAACTAATGAAAAAAGTGTACATAAAAAGATAAAAAACCAAAAAAAAACTCAGCCACAACAGAGGAACTTTTCAACATTTTTTTGGCTATTCAAATTTTCTATAAATATTCGACAAAAAAATCAAATATAAAAAGACACAACAAAAAAACCACAAAACACATGCTGCAACGCCAGCGAAACTATGGCAACCAAGAGTGGATGGAGCAGAAGTGTGAAGTGTGCGCTCGCTCGCTGGCAGCCGGAGGAATGGAATTTACACGCGGCGTCGCGTCTTTCCACACACTTTCGTTGCTGGCGGCGCGTGCAACCGATTTGGTTACGCCTTTTCAAACGATGAAATGATAACAATGAAAAAACGAGAATCTTGCAAAAGGTAGTAAACAAATTGTATTTACAATAAAAATTGGAAAAGGAAGCAAGGAAGTGCAGCAGCTTCACAGATTTCCTTTGCTCAATTTTTCCATTATTTCAACTTTGTTTTTTTTTTGTTTTTGTTTTTGCTCCGCACGTTTCTTGAAAGTGAAAACCAGCGTTTTTTACTGATCATAATTCTGCTGCTGATTAGGGCGCCACGCTCTGTATTATACAATAGTTCGCATAAAAAACGAAGCATTCAAATCAATCCGGTAAAAAAAATCCACTCATTGAAAGTGAAAGGAAGCCACCGCAGAGAGTAGAGTGCCTTTGTCAGCACAATCAAGAGCTCAAGGGTGCCCGCACCCACACAGCTTCAGTCGCAGCACGCATATCTTCGTTTTATCGCGGATGCGATATTTTTGTGCGTAGAATTTTTTCTAACATTTATTATTTTGTTAATTTCTCCTTCCCTTTGACGTGCGGATCCATCCGGCTGGTCTTGGTCACAGCCGAGGGTGCGCACTTCAGTCGTTTTTTGCACATGCGTGTATGCATGAGTTTTTTACGCGACACATGGATCGTGCCCGGCATTCCCGCACTGTGTAGGGGTGATTTTTTGCTATTTAAGAAATAATAGATTTTTTTTTTGTTTTTGTTTTTATAGACTTTTTCCACAGTCTGCTCGCGCGAATTTTGCGGTTATCCATCGATGCTTCAATTCAACGCAAATAAATTTCGCCGGCTGTTTTGCGCTGTGTGATGATCCTGGCGTTGGGTCACTTTTCCTTTCTGCTTTGTTTGCGGAAATTTGCGTTTCTCTTGTTTATTTGAACGACAGTTGGTCGTGTTTTCCGCTTTGTGTATTCTCCATGTTATTCCTGCTGCCGCGGAAAGGTGCTGTTAAGTCAATAATATTTGTGTATATTCGAGAATACGAGCGTACGCCTACATTTATTTTGTTTGCTTAAGAGGTTCTTGACATTCTTAAGTCTACAAAAGTGTAAGAGCTACAGGAAGCGGAAGATCAGCCCTTTAAATAAATTAGCGGTTTGGTGTGAGGGGGAGAGGTAAATGGAAGTCAACGCATAAGTGGAAAGGTCCAATCAATCCAAATGGGAGTGATTAGTAGGTTATAACCGTTTAGAGCACCATTAACGGTATTATTATTTTTTTAACAGAAAAGAATTACTGGCTTTCACGTTAATCTCTTAAGAGAAGAAGGAGGTACCCCTGATTATGCGCTTTTAACGTTGAAAGCCTTTTGTTGAAGCCTCCTTTAATGCTTTTAACTGCGAAGCTCCAAGATATAAACCGAGCTCTGGCTAAGTCCGGAAACGAACAAAAAACTAATCAAAGGTGTCACTCAGTCGTTCCTCTCTATACTTACTACTTATTACCTATAATGGTTCACTAGCAATACGAATCTTATCAGCTATTTCGTTGACCATAATAACCTTACCGCCTGGAAGACAGTATATACCATATGCAGATGGGCGAAATAGATCAGTGCCGACTCTATCAGCGGTTATGCATCCCACTGGCAGTTCTCATGCTTTTATGGCATCGGCACTCTCTAACTTTCTTTCCCAGATGAAGGGTATGTGGTATACTTTGTCCTCGATCTTACTACATATCGAGCAGTTTACTATCAGAGATTTTTTTTGCTGCCGTTCACCACACTACTGCGTAACATCAATTTAATGGGCTGGCGGATCTGCCACATGCGCTACCAATTTAGTTATTTGTTAAAGCGTACGAAGAACTTGAGAAAATGTTCAAGCGTGGGCATACTCGAAATTACTACGAAACAATAAGGCGACCTGCAGATGATTTCAAGATCGGTGTAAATTCAGAGTATATTAAATTAACAAAGGGACCGCTTGTACAGTCTGCCGGAATTCATCCGAGGATTTGCCTTTTTCTTCGCTGTAGCGAGTTTCTACGTGGGGATCCCCTTTTAATATAGCGACCCAACTGCTTCAAAACCAATACCCGCTCGCAGACGCACTTTGGGTTACTCTTAAACCTAATGTTTCATAGCGGCTTCACTAAAACTCCCGTTCCACGCATGTCGCGCTGTAGAACCAGTAGAAGGACTCCACCTTGAAAACACTCGATGCATTGGAAGCATAGGAAGGTGTACTCGGTTATAATCGCGTAAGCGAAGAAATGTGAACCCGTAATCGATGACTGTGCTATTGATGGTTGATCACCCGACACAGAACTGACAATAGCATTAGCTCCTTTACAGTATATAGTCGCCTGATCCATATGAAGGGGTACGTTATAATCTGCTCTACCTCACTATGGCGTAAAAGGTCTTTTCAAGCGTACTGTGATACTCACGCTGAACAATACAACAATCAATACCGACAGAACTCGGAAAGACCTATCAAAGCTCTATTGCTGATTAAATATAGAAGAGACAACCTTCCATATACAAGAACGTACATCCACTGGTGCATGTCATCCTGGATCAAAACGCTCCAGATTTGAGAGTTTTCGACGCCGCGCCCACCTATAGGAGTAGAGTAAGACATCTACTCGGCTGGAAGGATCAGTGGTGGAAGCACCTGTTTTTACTTCATATCCCGGATAGGCACCGAATGTCGAAGAGAAGAAATTTCTGGCGCACTATAGTTGCATGGTTGTGTTCTTATTGACAAACAAATTTCGATTCCATCTGCGATTCTCATTGGTTATTGAAGCATTCATTTAAGGATTAGTCACACCTTCGATTTGTTTGCAGAAAAATGCTACACTTAAAGCTGACAATGCACCTTTGACCAGCCACACTTTGTTCCTATTTATTGAAAGCGCATCCAAATTACAAATAATCCAAATATTATACATACTCTACACACATATATATATATATATATATACACATATGCATGTAAGTGCATGTCCACGCAGATGAATGGGTATGTGTTTGTTATTGTTGTGTAGGAGATCCACTTTCAACACTTTATTACCTGCGGTCAGGCATGCGCACAACGTACACACACACACACACACACACACACACACAGAGTCAATAATTGCGGATTGCGCTGCCAGCAATCGAATTTGGTTCAATAGGACAAGCAGAGCGCGCATTCTGACAAGACTAGAAGACATGCATTCAAACATACATATGTACATATATATATGTATAAGATAGCATACACATACGAGTATGTATGTATGTTTGTATGCACAAATAACTGGGAATTTAAAAAAAAAACTGAGAAAAACAAATAAAAATAAAAATATAAATAAAAACAAAAATTTTATATTCAGCCACGGACCACGGACCACGGACAGTCCACACACAATGCGCCCGCTGGCGACTTTGCTTGCGCGAGTCATCAATATGTTTGCCTGTCTGTTTGTTAGGCTGGTGTGATGTGCGCTCGATGAATTCGTGAATTGACTGCATAAAATCGCAAGAACTCCTCACCGGCACACCTCAGCGCCTTGTCCATGGCACAGTGCGCTCGGCTGCGCACAATTTGAATTCAATGAAACTGCATTGCACGCGCTGGACATGCATGCCACGCTAGCTGCACAATAGTACTTGGTAGTGGTGGCTGATAGCGAACGCGCTGCCACTCCTCGCATTGTCCCATTTTCATGTCCATTCCTCCATGCTAAGCCATGCCATGCTATGCTATGCCATGCCAGCAGATAGTACACGGCTCAGTTGTGGAGCTCATTCAATTGCGGTTTTTTGTTTTTTTTTTCAGCTCAATGCTTTCTTCATGTGTTTCTTTCTTTCTTAAGTCTTTTGTTATCTGGCTTTATACCTCGTTGTGTGTGTGTGTGTGTGTGTGTTTGTGACTGTTAAGGCATTTTACGAAAATGTGTCAACAACTGCGTTAATAATGCGATTTGCATTTCCAACACTATTTCTATTGTAACATTTCTTTCGCCACTCTCGCTGTGTGAGCGTATGCGTGTGTAGGCGTCCAGGCGCTACCCTCCTCACATTGGCTATTCTTCATATCTTTATTGTGCTATTTTTCAACACTCGCCGAACCGCCAACACATTGATTGAGTGTTGTCCGCTTTTTTTCTATTTGCTCTTCCACTTCTTCCACTTCTTCCTCTTCTTCGTCATCAATGCCATTCATTGGCTGCACTTAATTTTTATGCCTTTTGTAGAAATTATAAATAACTCAGTTTGGCTTAATTTCTGCATATTATTTACATCGTGTGTAAATCTGTATACATACATACATACATACATACATATATGCGTACATATATATTTATTAATATTTACATATGCACGTTTGCACGTATGCATGCATATGTTTCGCCATCAGCTGGTGCCTGTCAATTGATGGTCAGTGGCAGATTCATTTCCAGCTTAATTTTTCACCTTTTGCTCCCTCTGCTTCCTCACACATGCCCGTGCCATTCTACCGTCCATTCTTCACTCTTCACATACTCGTACAATACATATGTCATATTCGCAATCTACTTTATAGGTGTGTTTATGGGATTAATTTGACAATTGACCAATTCCGGTTGGGCAAGCTGGTTGCTCTCGTTTGATGGATTAGTCGCTGCTGCTGATTTGGCATATGCCTCCGGAATTGATTATGAATATTAATAACCTTGACAAAAGAGATCCACAGATGGCTGAATGGCTTCTAGCGTGTGCTACTGCTTCAAAAAAAGTCTAAGAAACTTTTTGCCACGGGTTTCCTTTTGTACATGAAGTCGGGGGAAAATTCTCAACCCGTTCGAAGTTGATGGGATTGTTCAAAATACCAACATAAATGAAATCTAAAATGTCCACATAGATCTGTCACCTGAAAAAAATTTACACGGCGTCAATGGTCTCAAGAATGAGGTTTTCCCCGCTTTTCAACTGAACGGTAAAATGAGTACAGACAAAAGTTTCAGATTTACAAAATTATCAAAATATTAATTACTGGTGATTTGATCCAGGATCGATGAGGAATTTTTAGATTTAATTTATTAAAGTGTTTTTAACAATCCCACTGACTTTCAGCCGGGTGCGAGTTTGTGTAATCTCTGATGCCTCAATTTACTAGACTATTAGAAGAAGAATGAGTTTCTAGAAAATCTCTCCAGCGGGGGATCAACTGTTGTCGTTAACTACTCGGCAAATCACTAATTATTGAAGTACTGAATTATTAAATTGAAGTCTTTGGCAATACCATCAAAAGATTTTATATTATATTTGAGTTACGCAGCCTTCATCAGCAGATTGAAGTTTGCTTCAAGAACTTGAAGATTCTTTCCACTTGAATCTAACTTTCGAAGACCATATTGTTTAAGCCAAACTTAAATAGTTGAAGAAATCATTTCTCGATTCGAAAGGGATAAGAATAATGGCGATATCTAGAGGGAGACGGGTAAATAATGTAACTTTCAAGCGTTTTTCAATTTAACAACGCCCCGTTGAAGAGCAATAGGGAAAATGTATGAGGCAGTCGCTATCAACCGTTCAATGCTTTTGCAAAGGTTTATTTTCCAACGATCTAAATATAGTCTCAAGATTTCGGCTGTAAATGCTAAATACTCAGGACCGCGGCGTGATTCAGTTACTTGGAGCACCTCTACAGTACGAAGAGCCCTGGAGTCTGGTTGGAAAGTGGAAAACACAACCTGTTTTTCATTTGTAAACTTAGTTAATGAATTTCACTACCGATTTCTCGAAAGGATCAAGAACACCATTCTACGTGTTTTTGTAATACAAACAGTGTGCTTGGGCAAGTAAATATTGCTATCGAGAATTTAGACAGGGGTTGATGATAAAGGGTAATTCTTAGACATTGAATGATTTCGTTAAAGTTACAGCCGTGTCTGGCTCGAATAAATTTCAGCGGAGCGTCCACATCAGCATTTATTTTTGAATCCAAAATGGCCTAGGATTTTGACCACTCTAAATACGAAACATTTTTTTCTATTAACTTTCCCGTTCAACCAAAACTTAGGTTCATCGCTGAACATTCAGCGAGCGAGAAAAATTATTTTTTTGTTTAGCATAAAATATGTGAACCTAACAACGTAGAAATGGAGCGAATACCGGAGAAAACATATATGAATAAATATTTTTTAATAATATTTTACTTCTTTATTGTATTTATAATATCCGTTTAACTTTTCAATGAATTCATCTTATCTTAATACCTAAACTTCAAGTTCTTAAACGAAAAAGTGCGTCATTGAATTCATAAAAAGGGCCATTCTTGGAGATAACTCCATATTCTACGATTTCACAATTTTGTTTTAATTATCTAGAAAATGTTAGTATGAATTACTCATACGATTTTTCTTCAAATTTGTATTCAAAATAACCCACTGCACAATTTTCACCTCCTCGAATTTTTAAACACAATTTTTTCTTCAATCATTTATAAAGGCTTCCTATCTGATAAAAAAATATGCAAAAGCCGAGTTCTGTATTAAATTTTTATAAATAATGCGCGATCGCTTAGAATTCTAATAATTTTGAATGTTTTTGACATTTTTTACACATAGCATTAGTACAGCATGAGTTGAAATGTTTTAAAATTAATATTCTTTCGATGTAAAACCATTCAGAACGAATTTAATTAATTTTCTTAATGGTTTTAAATAAATACAAGGCAAGCCTTTAAAATTTTATAGTCAAAATGTTAAGCAATTTTATGGACAAAATGATTAAAGACTTTGGCAATTCACCAAAATTAACCAACTTAGTCATTGGATATATGATTTTACTCCTAGCGCAACCTTATTCTCCAAAAAAATATTCGCGTTTCGCAGTTAAAAAATGTAATTAAAAAGGCAAAGAGAAATTTTAGTTTCCTTTTTAAAAATAGATTAATATTTAAATTAAAAAAAAATAAAAATGAGTGCAAAAAAATCTATGTTTGCCGAAACCCGGGATTGAACCGGGGACCTTTAGATCTTCAGTCTAACGCTCTCCCAACTGAGCTATTTCGGCACATACTAACACCACTGCTCAATACATAACTCATACAGCAGTACACTTGTGCTCATGAGTATGACCGTGTGTGTGTGACTGGCGACTGACGACTGTGTGTGAACAAGAACAAACATTCCTATCGCAATGTTGCTTTTGTAATTATTTATACTCCATATGAAATTATCTTTGGGCTTACATTTTTATTATTTTTTCTTTCGAAGCAAATTTAGTTTAGACTGAAAGACTACCTAGAACATAGTAAAAACCAAAATTAACGCTGGATGTTTTCAGTATATTGTGTTTAATAATACATACATATGTATGTATGTATGTATGCTTATTTTTGTTTTCGCGTTCTTGCTTCGCTACTCGAAATGAATCGCTTTGAACAGTGGCGTGTTTTATCCATTTCAAAACGAATTCAATAATTCAATAATCTTTATAAAAAATATAGTTTTTCTTAAGGTTGGAGTGACTTTTTTATATCTTGTTTAGATTTTTTGGAATCCGGTAACGCATATAATCTTTAATATTTGATATTTCCTATTAAAAAAAAAGATTGAGGAAAATTTCGTACAAAAATAAAATTTAAATATATCAATTCAATGATTTTTGACTCAAATCTGAGCTTTTTTGCATACATATATACACTGAATAATCACTATTATTTTTTATGATACATATGTACATACATACGTGTACATCTATCATCGATATTTTGAAATTTTAATTTTTTGGAACAAACATAATTTGTGCTCTTTAATTGAAATTTTTCGTCAAAAATTTATAGATTATTGTTTGTTTCATAGAGTTAAAAAAAAATTCCTTACGCCGTTTTAAAAGATTTCATCACAGGTTACCAAAGTACTCTTCGGTCTTGCTGTAAATGCTAAGAAGAGGGTTTCGCTTCTTTAGCCTGTGGCGGTCGCCTGTATTTAATCTTCTTATTCTTCTTTACTAACGCGCCATTCTTTCCTGTCTTTCGCTGTTTGGCACCAATTGAAAAGATTCTTATTCATCAATACGACATGCCCCGCCCGCTGTCTCTTGATTTTTGCCCATCGGCTGCGGTATTCAGCGTTCCCTACTCGCAAAAGAGCATAAGTATTACGCAAACCCTTTCACTCGAAAACTCCGAACATCGACTCATCAGATGTTGTCAGCATCCATGCCACCATGTAGAGTTTGGTCGTTGTTCGCCGAGAGAAGACGTTTCTATTTAATTGCCAATTCAGTCCAAAGCAGCTCCTGTTAGCAAAAGTGAGCAAAAGATCTTGCCCTCATTCACTACCAGACACATACAGTTCACATTCTTATCCAGTCTGGAGAAATCATAACTCACGGCGCCAGTTTAGGGGCCATCTAGTAAATGTGGCAGGGATACCAAATTCAGACATAGCGGCGTAGATGCAGTTCGTACTGTTAAGGGCTGCTTTAAAATCGACGAAGAGTGCGTCGATCCACTTTTCACGGGTCTTTTCCAAGATTTGGCGTATGGTGAATATCTGGTTAATGGTGGATTGACCAGGTTTAAAGCCACAGTTTATTGACGGTGGGCTTTAGTCTTTCACACATTACGATTGATAGGACCATATATGCGATATTAAGGAGGATTATCCCATAGTAATTTGAGAATCCCTTGTCGTTGATTGGGCAGGACACATTTAGGTTCCAATTGTCGAATATTCCTTCATCTAACCATATTCTCCAGAGAAGCTGATGCATATTTGCATAGCTCGACCGACAATCCATCGACCTGCACTGTGCACTGAATCAATAAATCTATAATCTATAGACTCCGGAGCACATTTTAGGAAAGGAGCACCAAACTTCTACTATGAACTATATATTTCGAAAAAAGATTCCTGTAAGCCACTTGCTCAGATCGCCAAGCAGTTTATATTGTTATGGTTTTAAATATTGTGTTCATATTCTCTGTGGCGTCAAGTTGCTTCAAAATAAAATTTATGTGCAACAGCAACAACAACAAGAAAGAAAGTTACACAACGAAGAATATGTATGTATATGTAATAACGTGATTCTTATCACATTAACCTCATATCAATTAGGTTTCATGCATTTCGAAAATATGATAATTAAATAGGAAAGAAAACGTGGCTAAAATCCCCTTTTTACTTTCTGAATAACAAAATGTCTAACTAACAGCAAATAAAATATTTTAAATGCCCCACAAGTTTTTCTTAACTTCACACATACGAGTATGTATGTATGTACTATGTATGTATTAGTAAAAATCCCTTAAAAGCCGCAAACGTATCGTCGAACAGGAGAAATATGAAATTGCAACTAAATTGCAAAAATAATTACAACTAAAATTCCTCAAGCAAGAAAAGTGAACAAAGTTTCCAAAAAACAACAACAGTACCAACAAACGCCACCGAACAATAAATATGCTCAAATAATTACTAAAAGCAACAAAGAAAAATAAGTTAAGAAGAAATATACTAGTACATAATTCGGAAAAAGACACAACAACCAAAAGGAAGAGGAAGCATACACGTATCACCAACACGAAGAGCAACCAACACCCAAAACCTGATGTGAAATGAAGAAATAGTTGGCTGCTCGCTTACTGGCTGGCGGATTGGCGGACCGGCAGACCGGCTGACTGACTTGTTGGCGAATACCTACAACTCCCAGCATGCCCATGAATCCCAGCCCATTTGCGTTGGCAGCCTTTTTGTTGTTGTTATTATTGTTGTTGTTGTGCAATGATCGCATTCAAGGTGTACACAACTATCTGTGAAGGTACTAAATTGCAAACATACAAACATACATACATATATAATATATTTGTGTGCATGTGCTCGTGCAAATAGACACAAGAGACAGCAACAATAGCAAAAACAACAAAAATCCACATATAAAACTCTTCTAGTTATTGCCATTGCTCTTCAACTAGAAATGGCTTTTTACTATTTCTGTTAGTGTCGATGTCGCTGCTGCTGCTGCTGCTTCCGCGAGCTTGGCGGTCATTGCCCCAACGTGACGTCACCGGTTCAATGGCAAAATGTGACCCAGATTGTCTGTGACTGCACAATTGCCAGCCGCCCCGCGCCGTGATCACAACTCAGCTTTAGCTCAGCTCATCATGACTCGCTTCGCCTCGCCACATCTGGACTCAACTGAGGTGGAGTGGTTGGGTCTAGCCTAGCCGAGCCCGTCCTATCAGCACCACATACTCGCACACACACACACATATATATACTTCCAGTCATAGTTGTCAAGCAATCACACCAACATTTTCAACAACGCAGCAGATGAGCAACGAAGCAGAGCGCCATTTACGGAGGCATCATCTCTTCAGTGAAATTTACAAATCTTTCGATAAGTTGGAGCATTTCCGCATCGACGATTTACCTTTTTGCTTTTAGAACTTGTTGCAACACAGCGCTAAGACTGATTGCGATGTTGAGCTCCAACAAACCGCTACAAACACAGAAATACTAAGAGGAACTAGGAGAGCCAATCTGCTCCACACGTACATAGCTTCATACCAACTTTTCCGCCCAGAGAAAATGGGTAAAGTGAAATTCAGTGTAGTTTCATAGCATCCATGAGTACTCGATGCAAGAGAGGCAGAGCTCGTGGCGTTTGCCATCGCATTTGGTCCGAAGTCACACGATACAACCAGCACGTTACCGCGGAGCGAACAACGACGTCTGATCGGCAACGATAACAAAACGTTTTTATGACTTTACAAGTGCTGGTTATAATTAAGAGCTTTTATTACCACGCTCGCTCGCTGCTCACGGCTAAATTGCTGGAGATGAGTATCGCATTTAACTCTTACATTTTTCAGTTGACAGCGATTTGTTTACCAATACTCTCAGCTACACATACTTATGTATGTATGAAAAGAAGAGTTGTGGAGATTTACGTTCCACGCGAGAGTGGGCGTTATGAGTTATGTATTTATATATATTATATTTAATGCGCCTATAATGAAAATGTAATGAATCGTTTATTTCCGATTTAAAAAATACAAATGGCAGCATTCAATGAAATTAAACTTACTTTAATAGCACTTGAGAGATTTTACTATTTTTACTCTGCGGAGTGTTAATAATATGAAAAATGGAATCGGAAAAATATGTGAAAATAAACGAAAAAACCAAATTAAGTTAAATAAAAAATAAATGTAAACAAACTAATAAAATAAAATTAAATTAAATTAAATAAAAATAAAATAAAATAAAATGAAATCAAATAAAATTAAATTAAATAAAAGTAAAATAAAATGAAATAAAATAAAATAAATTAAAATAAAATATAATAAATTAAAAAAAGAAAATATATTAAAATCAAATAAAATCAAATCAAATGAAATAAAATTAAATTAAATTATATTATATTAAATAAAATAAAATGAAATAATATAAAATGAGATAAATTAAAACAAAACAAAATATGATAAAATAAACCGAATTAATATAATTTGAAATAAAATGAAATAAAATAAAGTTTAAAGAAATAAATAAAGTGATAAAAATATATAAAAACATAACAAAATAATGAATTAATAATTAAAGAGTAAACAAAATTAATAAAATAAAAGGAAAATTGAAAAAATAGAAAAACAATTATTTAAATAAATCTAAAGATATAAAATAATATTAGATTAAATAAATTAATATAAAACAAAATAACAAATAATAAAGTAAAATAAAATAAAAATAAATAAAATAAAATAATTTGAAAAAAATAAATATTATAAAACTAATTAAAGTATAATAAAGTAAAATAATATAAAATAAGATAAAAAATAAAAATAAAAAATTAAAAAAGAAAATATAACAAAATAATAAAAAATAGTGAAAATTAATTAAAATATAATAGAATTATGTAAAATTAAATGAAAAATCAAAAAGGTAACGTTAATAAAAATAATATAAAATACAACTAAATTAAATAAAGTAAAATATAAAAAGAAAGAAAATTCATAAAAAGTGAAAACGGTAAGTAAAGTGAAGTTAAATAGATTTAAATAAAAAAGTTAATAATAAGCTAAATTAAGAGGTATAAGGTAAATACAAAACGAAATATAATTCAACTAAGTAAAGGCCAAAATAACATAAAATGCAATGGAATACAAAAATGAAATTATATTGAAGAAAAATATAAAAATAAAAGGAATAAATTAAAATGAATGAAAATAAATACCATATATATAAATAAAAGAAGAATATTAAAATAAAGTGAAATGAAAGTAAATTAGTTTAAAAAATAAACTTATTATTTAAAGTAAAAATAAAAAATTAAATAAAAAACAAAACATTATAAAATGAAACAGAAAAAAAATAATTTAAAAACAGAATGAAATGAAGTAAAATAAATTAAATTAAATAAAAATAAAAATAAAATAATGAAGTATGACAAAATAAAATTAAACAAGTAGGAGAGTAAAATCATTTTTCATGGCAAACATTGTATTTTACAAAAAGTAAGTCCTTTTTGTTTCATAATGATCGCTATCATTCACATTACAACGCTGCCCAGTTGTTTGCTATTGTTTTGCACTTTATTTTTTCTTTTACTCTGCCTTGAATTGGAGTTGCATTTACTAAAATGAGCGTATATTATATATGAACATTTATCTGCTCCACATACTCGAGCGTTCAATTCGTGCTCGCATTAAACAGATCTGATTTCTTTGTTTCGCTTTGTGTATTTACTTTGGACATGCAATGAATAACTTTTATTGTTTTTTGTTTTTTTAATTTATTACCACAATAGCTCTAAGCAGTGCATGAATAAGTGCTGAGTATATAGATATGTTCCTACAAATTTAAGCTCAAAGCTATCCTGACAAATTCTTCGAAAACTGAAATGAGATCGAATTTAAGAAGCTGTGCCATGAATAAAATGCTCAAAGAAATCGTTTTTTATAAGTTAAATTGCACATCTGTGACTTTATTCGATGCAACACGATTGTAAATCTACATTTTCTCCTCCACAAAAACAAATCCTTACTTCGATCATTCTTTCATCAAAATGTCCACACGTTTAGGTTATGCAAAGTTTAGTTTAACCCACTCAATTCATAGCGATAAATATAATACTTCTCGAGCTACCCATGAAATATACTATGACAATGACTTAGAGAATGGAGGAAATCTCTAAGCCAGTATTTTAATAAGACAATCTAGACAACTCATTGTTGTTTTGTAGACTTATCGTTGAGGAATGTGGTTTAAGGTAGTTTAAATGAACGCAAAAATATTATATTGCAATCTATTTATGTGCATACACATAACTGTGAAAATTAGTCACACGTCATTTATTGTGGAATGACCAATTTTATGTTATTTAATCCAAACTTAAAATTCACTTCCTAATAATCTCGCTCATATCGCTGCGCCTTTGAGTTGAGTGTTCAGACAGAATTATTAATTGACAAAGAACAAAGAGTTTTTTTTTCACATATAAAAATTGTATTTGTGACACTGTTGGTACTTAATTGAAATGGATTCTCTCCCCAATAACCGAGCTAAGATCAGAGAGTTCCGAAGGAAATTCAAAAGAATTTGACATTCCTTCTATTTTAAGAAGAAATAGATTTAAAAGACGAGAAGTTGAATATCCATGGCAGATAGCCACATACTTTATGAATGAAAATCTCTCAAGAGGCTTAATTGTCAATTAAAAGGTTGTCTGAACAAAGTTACTTGTGGGTTTATAACATATTTAATATCAATAAGCTATAGTTATTTTTTTTTCATAAAGAAGCTGTGTTTCTCATTACAGCAAGTGTAAGCAGAGTAACAGAGAGATTTTTCTAGATTTTAATAGCAGTGTGAACAGCCAATCATATGCCTTCTTAATTAGGATGTACGTATCGAACTTTTCTTTGCTTATTCAACGGGTATTTGAAATCCCTCTAGATGGCGGTGTTGTCAAGACGTACTTAAAAGTTGTATTTAAAAAGTGATTTGGCTATAATTCAATATTTATTAAAAACTTTTCGGTTTTGAAGGTGTTAGACGTAAGAGTACATTACGCGCTTCAGCTTTGAAAGTATTTGATACAGTATCCGCCGGTAGAAGCAGATAAAGAGGAAGACCTCCACTATGTCGGAAGGATCAGATGGAGAACGGTCTGGTTTAATTTGGAATTTCCAACTGGCGCCAAATAGCAAAGAGAAGGAACGAATGGCGCGCTGTTGTGTGTCCGGCTATATTCGCGTAAGCGGTGCCCACACAAAAACATATTGTGTAAATGGCATCCCAAAAATATATAATTTATATAGGTATGTTGCTTTGTAACCTCGGTAGCGATTTTCGGCCGAGCTCCTCCTTTAATTCGTGCTGTGCATCTACTGTTTATTATAAACTGCTTCCCAATGACCGATAGATTTTTATGAGGAGCTTTGTATTTCATGTCAAAAACACACTCGGAGACCTTGAAAATCCCTACCGTGAGGCGACCGCAATTAAAAAACTAATTTTATACAATTTTGGAAGTTGGTCAGACCAGCACTCGAACCGTGGTCATTCGAATGCTAGTCCGCAATGCTAAGCAGTCGGCTACTGTAGGAACCGAAATACCCCTTGCAGAAAATGGTTTCGCTAGGTGGCGCATAAGTCATTTAGAGCGGCACTCGCCCAACACGATTTTATTTACTAATTCTTTCCGAAACTATCAAGTGAGGTGGAGCCCCTCAGTTAAATGTGTCCCATGAACATTTTCTCTTGAATACCATAATTAAGTTAATGTTCAATTACGAACGTGCGGCCGTAATAATCAAATAACACGAACACTTAATGTCTTCACATGATTTTTAATTAAATCAACACGGCTTGGCTGCCCAACAAAACCACAGCGGCCGCACATATACATATACCGATATACATAGGTATGTACATGTACACATAACTATGTTGTGACGAAAAGCTAAGAAAGACGACAGTAACCATTTTGACCACGCTGATGTGCGGTGGGCAAAATGAGCTCTGAAATTGATCAAGAACCGGCCGCAGACATGTATCATTGCCGAAAAATGCCCTGCAGCTATACGAGTACAGGCTTATATGTATGTACTACATATATATGTATGTAAATGCTACAAGTGAGCCCTTTACAGACTTCCCAACTTTACAGCCATGACTACAGAACCGCTTATATATGAGCTGTTCGCAGTTCGTGTGGAGTTGTGCTGATGAGCCTTTGGACAGCCGCAACTTATTACAAGAAATCACTTGTGGAGCTCACAGAACAACACTCAACCCACGTAGGGTTCAGGGGTGGGCATATTTCGGTGTATTTTTTTTCTTTTCTTTTTCTTCTTTGGCTTCAGGACGTCTTGTCTTGGTCACAGCGTAAGGCATGAAAGAAAGTCATTTTTACAAACTTACATGCCCGCACGCCCTTCGTAGTGAGCTGAGCCAAGCAAGCAGAAAAGTAAAGGAGTGTAAGAAAATAACCAGCAATAACAGTAACTCTGCACCATTACAAGGGCTTACAAAAATACCTTGTCTTTTTATTATTTTTTTTTTTCAATTTTTATTATTTAATTCCTTGCTGATTTACTTGCATTGCTGGAACGCTGAAAGGCTGAAACGCCGAAATATTTACATTGCAGGGCTCTGATTGTGCGACTCCTTGGTGTTGCCAACTCAGCGAGGCGCGTGGAGGTGGTGAAGAAGAAAGTTTGTCAAAAGTGCGAATCTCAAAAATGGTAACCAATTCTGCAAATGCGCCAAGCGTAGCTGGTTCGGTGCTCTATTCATGCTCGCACTTACAAAAACAAATACACCAACCGCGACGTCTCGTTTACAAGAATGAAGTTTTCGCCATTACTCTTTGGGCCTCCGCTTGAATGTTTCTGTCTTTTTGGACGTTGGTTTTTTGGTTTTTGGGAGGTGAATGGCCGCGCTCACAGCGTTGATACTGGCACTATGGACTCACTCTATTGTGTACCGTTCATTGTCGGCGGCAACAGTGTAGTGTGGTGTGTCTTTTGCAGCACAAGAAAGTCATAGTTGTTTAAAACGACCGATCGTCGCCGGTTCCAGGTTTTTGGTTTTGGGGTTGAGTGTGTGGTGATATCAGAAATTTTGATAACCGTCGCTCGCATTACATATGTGTGTATGTACATACTGCGCACACACACTCACGCAAGTGTCGTTGTAACCCGCTTGAAATTTCGGTATTCTTTTGTCTTGCTTGCCGCTGCTTGCTGGTTTGTTGGTCCGGTCCCTCTGTGCGTCTGTCTTTACTCTTCAGCCTTAAGTAGCTTAGCTTTATAATCGCATATTCATGGATTTGTTTGCGCCTTTGCTTTTGGATGTTATCAGCGAAAAGTTGGCACTGATAGTTGCGTCTGCACGTTGCTTGTGTTTTCTGGTGGTTATTCCTTGGTTTCTTTTCTTTCTTCCGCGGTTTTCAGTGTTCCCAGGTATTCTTGAGTCTTAGTGTTTTTTTTTGCGCTGTACATGTGTGTGCGTGTGCGTGTGCGCATGTAATGAATAATTAAAATTTCACCAAAATTGCTTTGCTTCTTTCTTCGACTCTCTCCCAATTGTTATTTTTATTGTAGCGAAACACCAGGCACACTAGAAACTCAGAGGAACTTTTTTCAGCGAAAATATTTGTATTAAATATTAATCGAAATCGCTAGGTTAGGCATTCTAGGTGTCGCCAGAGTCCAGTGGTTTATTTTAGCAAAAAAATATGCGAGTAGACTAACTGCAGACTGACAGAATGATCTATTCAAAGATGCAGTCTAGTTGCTGTCGATAAAAAAGACATTCTTCAATCGCCAAATTGATTTCCTAGAATTGTGTATCGTATATTGTTTAGGGTTGGACCGTGACAAAAGTTATGCTCGACACACTCGTCCTTTTCTCATCTCTGCAACTTCGACTAAAATCATTCGAAAAGTATTCCTCTCCCCTACCTTTAAGCCCCATTAAACAATATTCAGTTGTTGTATTATTATATTATATTTTAAACCATCCAGTATTGGCTTTTTTATTCAAGACTTTTTTCAGCATGAGTTTTGTAGTTAAAGTCGTTCCTCTTCTCGCTTGGTCATCGGCTGAAAAGTTGCATGGGATATCCCTAATGCCTTAAAGAGATCTTGAGTTAAGCGGAGGCGGAATGTCAAAAGTCTGATACGTGAACAAAGGTTCTTACGCGATTAGAACCGAATCAAAACACCAATGTCAATGACGCCCTGTTACTCCTACAGCTCATTGTTCCATCATCTATGGCCGACTCATGGGATATCAAAATCGTCCACGCTTCAGCGGGAATGATGAGGGAACTAGGGGCGAGGACTTGTAGAGTTTGGTTTTGGTTCGTCGAGTGATTCTATGTTGGATTTGACGGCTGACATTATTATTGGCGTTAGTGCTGGTCCCTAGATAGACGAAATAATCTACAATTTCAAAGTTATGACGTGGGAGCCAAGACGAGAAAGCGGATCTTATTAATTTCCCCAGAATCAGATCGAAGAAATCACACGAAAGCTATCTCGGTTGGTACCGAAGTTTTATCTGGGATATCAAATTCAGATATAACGGCATAGAAGCAGCTCATTTTCGTGCTGTCGAACCAGAGTTTATCTATAGTGGCTCTACTATAGTCTGTATAAGAAAAAGTCTTTTATGAGAAAAGAAAGAAATGGTAATTTTATAATCTTACTTTCTTTTCAACATTTCTCTTCATCCAAATAAAATCCACATACCATTTTTAAGTCATTATTGATCTTACATACATATCTATTTCGAATTTGATTCTAAAAATATTTTAGCACTTTTTCTTTTTTTTTTTATTTTATTATGCGCTTTTTTGTGTTTGCTCTTTCTTTTCCAACTTCTTTCCCTATGACGCTTCGCATAGGTATTTGACCCTTTCTTCACAGCTGATTTATACGAATTTTAATTAAATATACTCGTACATACATACATATACGCACATATACATATGTAGATTTATATGCACAGATATATATATATATATGTATGTATGTATGTGTGCATATGTGTTTCTGCATGTGAAATTATTTCAGCGTTAACGCGCCGCCACTGTTGATCATTCGCGCCAAGTGGGAGGGCAGGGGCTCGTCTGTCGATTATGTGTGTATGTGTGTGTGTGTGTGTGCGGCTGACTGAGCTTAGGCATTAGAACAGAAGCTTAGCAACAGTCCAAATTCAAAAGTTTGGACATTTCGGGTTGAATGTACGCATTTTGTTTGAAAGTGTTTTATGTGGAGGAAGAAGAACTAGAAGAACAAGAAGAAGCAGAATATTGTCAGCAACACAGCTGATTGTCCAAAATGCAGCAACAACAACAATACCGTAGATAGCAATGAAGAGAAATTTTTGAGAAGAAGAAATTGTCGAATGGACAGAATAGAAAGCAGATAGATTGATATACCTATATCTATGTATATGTGTATGTATGTATGTTTGTAGATACTTTGAGGTAGATAGTTTCATGACATGCTGACCATATTAATTTATCTTCTTTTTTGCAATTTAAAGCATGATTTGGCTTTTATGCGCGCGTTTTGCTGTTGTTATTGTTGCTGTTGTTGTTGTTGTTGCTTTAGTTGGCGATCTATTAGAGCAGGGCAATGAACTTTAACGCCGCACTGTTGCTAATAGCGCAAGTTTGTCTGTATGGTATGTATGTATGTATGTGTGTTTATGTTCATGTGCTTTACCATAATGTTACATTTACCATATATTTATTTACAACAACAATTCGAGATCATTGACACTCTGTGTGCTGTCTGTCTGTCTGTCTGTCTGTCAGTGCTGCTATTTATAATGTACGCATTGTTGTTGTTGGCTACTGTTGCCACTGCTACTGCTGGGAGTGCATTAAGCGCTAAAGAGTATAACACGTACATATATGTAGGTGTATGTATGGATGTATATATATACATATCTATGTATGACACGAACATCACATGAATAGCCAAAAAAAGCCACATTCACACACACACACACACATTAATAGATAGACAGTGTTAAATAAAGAAAAATGCTTGCGTGTATACATACATACATATGTATGTACACACATAAGTGAATTTTCATGCGGAAGTGAATCGAAAAGCAAAATGAAAGACATTTGAAGAAATTATCACCATTTCGTCACAAGCTTTTTTGAATTTAAGTGAAAAATATAGAAATCCTAAAATAGCACTTAAGAACTCATGAATATGAATGTGTTTGTACATGCAACAATGTCAAAATTAATAACAAATTAAAGTAATAAATATTTGGTAAGGAGCTTTAATGGTAGCTCTCCGGCACTTCTGGTTGAAGGGATCACTGGTCTTTTCGCATCGTCTGTTCATCGACAAATGGATAGAGCCTGATCGGCTTGGCCGGGGCCTCAAATATAATTGTATGTAGTACTTGACTCAAGCATACGTAGGCTGCTATATATATTTCTGGCCTAATAATGAAAATACGAATATTTATCAACGAAAATGTTTTTTTCTTTTTTGATTTGGCTCGTCTTGGAAGACTCACACGGTCGATTGCTGTTTTGTGTCGCGCTCATACGCGATCGTATTTTTTCAGCATTTCTTTACACCAATCCACACGAGCCCTTTTTTGAGCGATTGTCAAATTTTGCGGGATCCAACGAACAAACCTTTTTTACGGCCAGGTGTTCATGCAATATAGATTATATATGTTTTCTGGCACAACGGCTGTTTTTGGACGACCTTCACAGAATTCGTCTTTGAGCGAGCGTCGGCCACGATTGAATTCGTTGTACCAGTTTTTCACAGTGCTATAGGATGGTGCTTCATAGCCATACAAAGATTTTAGTTCATCGATGCACTCTTGTCGTGATAATCCACGTCGAAAGTTGTAAAAAATGATCGCACGAAAATGTCCACGAATTAATTCCATCTTTTGGCCGAGATGAATTTTTTAATTCCCTGTAAATAAAACAATTCACGATTAAAGGGCAAAACGTTCTGAGCGATGTTATGCTAAAAAATGTCAAACTTTCCAATGGAAATGTCAGATTGCACCTGGCAACACTTAGTGTTGCCTGAACCAGACCTATATGCAGCAGCCTACGTAACATCGACTTGGACAACTATCTTGTGGATAAGCTCCTGCCTCTGTGTATACGAGTATAATGTGACTCTGTTCCAAAAACTTGAAATACGTCAACCAAGGATAGACAAAAATTGTAGGTTCCTCCATTTGTTGGACAAATATCAAGACGAACAAACTGGAAAACTAGTTCGGCCACGAACCGTACCAATTATATATATGTACATACATACATGCATACTAGCAGACCCAGCCACATGTATGCCACATGTTTTCGAATAATTCGGTCCTCGTCCACTCCCCCATAATCCGTTTTCGTAAAAACCTTTCCAGAAGAAACGGGAGAAAAATTTTCAGTATAATCTGCCGGGTGATCACTGGGAACAAACATACTAAATAACGCTTTTACCTAATATACAGAATTATCCATTTTGCGGTTTCGAAATTAAATGTAAATAAAATGCATTTATTATAATTTTTTGTATGAAATTCCTTTTTTATTACAAAATTTGAGCCTTGACTTTTAATAAGAAACACTACATCATACAAGTAACCGTCTTGCGAATTTTTACAAACTTCGATCGGTTTGAAGTAATTTTTGACCACTTTTTGACACATATTGGGCGGTATCTCAGCCATAACTTGGCGAATGCTGGTTTTCTAGTGCTCAATGTTTATTCGCATAAACACGGCCTTCTGCATAGCTTCCCCAAAAACAAGTCCAACTGTGTCAAATCGCACGATCCCAGCGACCAAATGACATGACCAAGAAGAGAGGTTCCGGACTGAAAAATGCCTCTCGCAGTAAAGCCATCTTGTTGTTGTTGTTGTCAAATGCGATAATTTTGCTTATTTACGTATCCCCCGAGTGAGAATTGTGTTAAGTCCTTGAATAAAAATTTGTTTGAATATCAAGTCCACTGTTTGCTGTTCAAGCACCCAATCGACGCATGTACAACGTTGTAAATGGTCAGATGGCTTCAGTTGTTATGTGAGATGGACTTTATATGGATGTAGGTGTAAATCTAAATGCAAAATACACCATAATGTGAGCAAGAGAGTCTCAGTTCTGAGAACATCGAGAAATAGACGCATTTTGGTCTTCACTTACAGTACCGTTGGTTGAGGTGGAACGAGCAAACCGATGATCCATAGGCCTTACAATATCTGCAACCGATACAAACTTTTCAAATTTCTTTTAAATTTTACCAATTGATTGAGTTGTTAGACGTTTCTGTCCACCATAATCTACACTTAAAGCAGGAAACATGGCCACGTTTGGATCACCATTTTAACAAGTGTTCGGTAAGTTGACCAAGAAAAAGCAAATAAAAAATTATTTTTGTATTTATTCGTAATTTTTGTTCTTTTTTATTTTCTCTGCATACTCGTCATTGTTTTCAATGCATTTCTTAAGCCTATAGATCCACTTCTGAAAACAGTCTTCAAAATCTTGCTTTTTAAGGTTATCAAGTTCAGCATTAACCGCATTAATTACCTCCTCATCACTATTAAAGACCTTTTCTTTTAAATTTTTTTTTAATTTTTAGAAATAATCAGATATCACAAGGTGCTATATCCGGGGAATATGGTGCTGGACGTATTTCTTCGATTGATCCCAGAGAACGCAATAAAATTACTCGTTGTTTCAGCAGTGTGCGATGGCGCGTTGTCATGATGTTAAAAGCGGGGCCGCAAATCCTCTTTCTTCCTGTTTTCCAACAGATTTTTGAAACCTTTGGGTAAGCACTCTTTGGTGTACCATTTTGCAGTTACCGTCTGACCCTCCTTTTCCAGTGGAATACCAGCTAGGATTTTAGATCGGGTGAAGTTAACTGACATTATTACTTTTGCTGCTGATTTTTGTTGCTTAGATTTTATGGGTGGGTTTGCTCCTGTTGGGCTCCATACCATAGACTGCTCTTTGGTTCCTGGATCGTACTTATAGAACCAAGATTCGTCACCAGTAACGACTTTACTAAAGTTGCTAGACTGACCATTTTCGAATTTGTTTAGGAAAATTTGAGCAAAATGCACTCGAGCCTCTTTTTGGGCTTCATTTAAAATTCGTGGTGCCCATCGAGCAGATTTCTTCGTGTATTGCAGATGATTTCTTAATATTCGCGATACAGCCATGGAATTCAAGCCCAATCATTAGCAATCATTTCTTGTATCAATCGTGGGGTTTCGTCAATTTTGGGCTTCATCAGGGCTACAGTGACGTCACCAGTGGAAGATTTTGGTCGGCCGAGAGGGACTAGAATCTTCGGAATCACTTAGAAATTGTCTTTAAAGACGGTGCAATCGTTCCTTATGCAAATTGGCATTCACTGAATATTTGTATTGCCTGCAAATTACGCTGAAAAGAGAATCACATGGCGAATTTCTGTTTGCCTTGGTGGTGCAATTTCTTCTGACCTATACTCAGCTGGCTTGCGTTTTTTCGCCTTCATTTTAGCCGATCGTTCTAAGATTTGAAGGGAAGACTAATAAAATAATTGCAAAGGATTTGGAATTTTTAGATTTAACAAAAACAAATTGCAAGTCATCAACTGACCGAACTTTTGGTACTCCCCTGATATATACATATGTATATATGTATGTATATACAATATGTACATTGTATATCAACATTTATTCATGATTGAGCGACATTTTATGAAGTAATAATGAGAAAATTTAAGCGAATTCCGGCAGTTATTATTCAGATAAATATCTTTAAACTGTATTCAGCAAATGCATAGGTACATACACATGCACATATTCTCAGATATATCCGCATACTTAGATACATACATACATATCACTCATAAATACTAAACTAAACTAAATACGACGCCATTAAACGAAAAATCGAAACTCGTAGTCATATTTATTATGTTGATATGTGATGATGTGTGCACACATTGCATATATTGTATATTATATATATGTATTTATACATAAGCGCATACATATTTATGTCCACATATATGTATTTGCTTAAATGCTTCACGAGGCAAAAATGCGGAAATAGATTTTCATAGTTGGCAATGCAATTCAAAACAACGGCTGAAGCGATGGCGGCGACTTGTGGCAGGCGGGTAGGAGGGCGGGCGGCGGATGGCTTAGCCTGCTGCTGTTGGCAGCACCATGGCTACACTGCGCATGCGTGATCACTTTGGCAACACCATGGCACCGACCGCCACGAATGGAGGCGAGTGAAAAATGTAGAAGTTAAATTGTTTTCTCAGCTCAGATGTATCATGGCAGCCAGTGGCACCACACCATGCAATGGACTCGCTGCCGCTGCCACCGCCACCGCCGCCGCCGTCACCATCGCCAAAACATGATGCACATTGGACGATGGCCGATGGACAAGTGCAAGTCAATTGGAGGCACAAATTGCCTCGGGCGAACGCCGGTGCGGCCGGACCGAGGTATTCCAGGGAAGCAGGGTAGCAGCGCGCCTCGGCGGGCCTCCACGCTGTGCGACCTGCACGTCCGATGGGTAAACACTCGCTCCTATGCATCATAGTTTAATTTGGATATTATGCAATACTTACATGTGTGTGTGTGCACTTAGTGGTATCTACAGATTCTTATAATATAACTATTTATTTTATATTTGTCGGTATGTACGAGTGTAAGTATATTTCTATTTGTTGGAAATATAATTAAAGTTCATTCTCACTGACTGACATGGTTGTAATGATTGAATGCGGCGACTGAATATAATAAGCTTAACTTACACACATACACATACACACCACCCCGCCGTTGCTCTCTTCGTGCATTCCCATTAAAGTTTTGCCGCTTTGCTTGCAAATTCCGAAAGGGCTCTTGTACATTCCGTCCCCATACCTCAACTCGTACTCATACATATGCAAATGATCGTTCACAGTTCTGAAGATCATCAACGATCACTGTCATAAGATCAACGCGTTGCCGATATTCCTCATTCCCGACTCAAGACTCCAAGCTCCAAACGGGTGGCATGCAATGCTTGCTTGGCTTTACTTGCCTTGTCTTGGCTTGGCTTGGTTATGCGGCCCAGCGTGGTGCTGCATGCTTTCCTCAGTTGGCTGATGATCATATTGGCAGTCGCACACCCACCCGCCAGCCCCTTCTGTTCGGCAACACGACAGCACTGGCAACGTCGACGGTCACACGACGGCACATTCGCCGCACTAAGTCAACTTTACACTTACAACAACGCCGGCGAACCAAAGGCGAAAAACGAGAAGTGAAAAAAAAATTTACGGGTACATGAAACAGTAACAACAAAAACGACGACCATACAGCGCCAATAAATAATGGAGAAATACGACAAAGTCTTGCGAGCACCAGCAACCCAAGGTTCCATCACCACATTGGCGCTAGCAACAGCAATGGCCAAAGCCGCAACTAAAACTCAAGGAAAAGAAAATATCAGAAAGCACACATTGTATAGATGATGGTGTGATGTTGGCAGCGGCAGCGACAGCTCGAGCAGCTGAGTTCGTCCGATTCGTCGCATTTCGTGTATTTACAAACGGCCAAAAGTTCGTTGACCGTACAAATAGTGACCCACTAACATCCGCGAGTACGTTCACCTCATGTGACGTATTACTCGTCCGTCGCTGCCAACGACGACAGCAGCACCAAGACTACCACAACCACCGTCGAACCACAATAATGGAACGACATTTGAGCGCAACGAACTGGACAGACTCCCCAAATCGAGATGGCATGACTCGACATCATACGTGCGACAACAACTGAGCACAGAGCGAAGTCATACGCTGAGAGCAGTACTGTCAGAGTAAAGGTGTTATCTCACGGCGGTGACTGGAAACAAGTCTTGCCGAACACTCAGCTGGCAAGTCAAACCAGCAAGCAAGTCAGCAACTAAGCACAAGTGCTCACCAAGCAACAGCTCCAACAACGAGCCATAAGCTCCAAGCGCAGTTCAAAGCGAAAACAGCGCGTGGCCGCCCGTTGACGGCCCACATCGAGCCGAAAATGTGATGAGATCTTTCGTGTGTTGCGGAAGTGTTTCTCTGCTCTGTTGCTCTATTGGTTTTGTGCGGAGACACGACTGAGCTTAGTTATTGTGGCATTGTATATTTGTTTGTGTGTGTGTGTGTGTCTGTGTGCGGTGTTAATAAAGACCAAGCTGGGTTGGGTGCTCTTCGAGATTACAGTTTGAATCAAAAATATGAGGTGCTCAAAGAGTATGTAACAGAGATTTAAAAGTTGCAAGAGAATCATCATATGCCGGTCCGATGGATGAGAGGGAGCTTTTATGCGTACCTATGTTGAGCAGAGGTTTGACGAAGGTCTATAAAGCATTCGCACTGATAAGCTTGGAAATTGGCAACTGAGAAATGAACAAATTTATCAATTCACTTATGATCGATGGGTGATCCTGTTGTCGAAAGGAGAAGCGTGAATAATCGGAGTCAAGTTTTCCGTTAGAAAGATAGTTTAAGAGATATAATTTCAGATAAATGATATTTATAAGAAGAACGTTACACGTGTATGTGACACAGAATAAGCTCCGAAATATTCCTTTGATGTTCTTTAGAAAAAAATTGAAAGAATTGTAGTATGCAATTATGACAGGCATTCCGAGTGGGTAGTGTTTTAGGATCTATACTTCATACTTTCTTTACCGCAGATATTTCGACGAGCGCAAAATCACTAACCTCAACATTAGCAGACGATACCGCTATTTATAGCCGAGTGTTTGGCAGTGCTTACTACCATTCGAAAAGCCAGGGGTCGAGTCCTGGTCCAACCAACATCAAAAATTATAGAAAATTATTTTGTCTAATTGCGAGGACCACTCTGAAGGAAATGTAAAGTCCTCCGAGTGTATTTCTGACATGATATAAAAGTTCCTTATAAAAATCCATCGGCCGCTTGGAAGCAGCTCAAAATAAAATTTAGGTCACTCCATTTGATGGGAAAACATCAAACAAACGAATTTCAGGGGGAGGAGTTTGGCCGGAAATTGCTTTAGTGTTTACAAAGCGCACAAAACGTGGACAAGCGAAAGAGTGGGCATGTCAAAAATATTCCAACACTAAGCAACGAAGTTAAATATCTGAATGAGATATATCTAATACCTCGAAATATCAATGGTAAGCACAGATGTGGAAAATCATCCAAATCACGTAGCCAACAAGCCGAACTCGTCTACAAACAAATGGATCTGCCAATATTTGGAAGAGCAACTCTTTACCTCACGTCATTTACTACTAATGGCTTAAAGGTACAGCTCACTAGTAAGTTCCAAAATAACGCGTGTCTCGTTGTACATAATTCCTTTCTGTAATGAGATTAAAGAGAAAATACTGAAGGCTTTATCAGAAGGCCAAGGCTGTTTGTAAAACAACGCCAAAAAGGACTCATTAGTGGTACAATATTGAAAGCCAAAGACAAGAAGTTGCATGTAAATCTCCAAGAAAGAGTAGTATTTAACGCTACTGATAGGTGGTTAACCTTTAAATATTTACTGGTAAGGCTAGCTCCAAAGCCTATTCAGCAATTGCTTTGCTGGTGCGATCCTTGAATCAATCGAGTTCTGATGTAACACAGAAATGCTGGTCACAAATTTTAAAACACACAGGCGGCAAAAAAGTGGTTTTAAAAATGTTTATAAAAATCAATTTTCTTAAAGACAATATTATAGTCTATTAGGCTCAAATTCCATTTAGTCACATTAAACGGAATTTTAGTTTACATCTGGAGCTATTGTACATTTCTGAGACGTGTCTATTTGTGTAACTTTACTATTAGATCATATTATTCTATACTTCAACGTTCCTCAAACGGACTACAAATTTAACCAAAAGTAATCAGAGATGACCAAGGCAGCTGCGAGTGTCATAATATTTATGACAATTTTCGAAAAGAAAAAAAAATTGAACAACCATTTCCTTCAAACTTATCAGCAAATCAAACAAAAGAGCGCAAATAAATAGAAAATTGCAGCAATATCGACCACCTTTAAGTGCGCACCGGCGGCAGGGTTGAATTCAAACAAGAAGAAGTGAGGCCGCAAGGCCTCGATCGCATTCGAAGATCGTTAAGATAGAAATTACAGGAGGCAATGTCATAAAATTCATAAAATTGCAAAACCCAAATACATACACGTATGTACATACACATGTATGTATGTATGTATATATGTATGCATATGTACTTATGACAACAACACCAATAATCACACTTCAAATGACCGTTTGATCCTCAAGAGCCGCAACCTCGAAAAGCAGCGTGCAATATTTGAAAACCGCATTTTTACTTCAAAACAATAAATATTACAAGTAGATAAGCAATCGTGTGGGCACACATACTACATACCTCCATACGTACAAATATACATATATTTATACAACAATTCATGGAAACCCACAACAACGCTGGCGGTGAAAGTAAAAAGTCCATAATTTTTCCAATTTTCATTTTTGGCAAAACGCCATGAAAAAAATGTGGCCCGAACAGCGTGTGGCGGCACCCAGCAACGACACGAGTACACGGCTGCACCTCAGCGCCAAGCGAGTCAGAGAGCAAACACCCGAAGAGACAGGCAGGCAAGCAAGGTCAGGCGCACCCAAGTGACGTGCAAGAGACAAAGCCCGAATTTATGTCGGAGGAGAGATTTTCAATTGCGCCAAAACCTTGACATTTTCCCTGAAATAAACTCGCTTTTTATCGCTTCATTAGGAGCAGCATTTCCACAGCAACAACAACAACACCAAGCTAATTGAAATAAAAATAACCTTACATTAGGGTGGCTCAAAAATTAATGTGAAAATTTAGTGTTTGGATTATTCGTCTCTTTTCAATACATTTGCACACCAGACACTTTTTTAACAAAATAAAATATTTGAATAAAATTGAAATTAAATTTTTTGTGCAAATTCGGCTTCAAATAAAAAATATGAAAAGAAAAATATTTATTCTCGGAAGCAGTAACTTCTTTTTCCATTTATCAAAAACTAACTAATTTTATGCAGCCGAAAGCGATTATAACGAGAGCATTGTGCGCTTATTTTTCGCATAACTCTGAAATTCGTAGAGCATTCGCAAACAAAATAATAATTTTAAAAATATCTAGCTCCTTGTCAATCGCACCAAACACACAACAAAACCTTCCTGAACGTCAATCTTGGCTTGGAGACCGTTTGCGTCGACTCAATGCCCTTCGACCCCTAGCGTTCTCATTTGACGTTCCTGGAATATCCACCTTTAATCACAAGTCACAATCTGGTTGACAAATGGATCGATTTTCTACGATTCCCAGATGGAAATTCGGTCTATGAGCATTTTTCTCATTAACCTATGTGACACCAATATATCGAGCTTCCTGTGCAATGAAATCAGTGCTCCCATGACGGTCAGACTCGACGATTTCCATTATTTCATTGAAACTTTCAACAATTGGCCTTCCGCACCGTGGAACATCTTTTACATCAAAATTATATCATATATAATTGGCACTTTGTAACCGCCGAGCTCATCCTCCAATGTGTGGCTTTGAGTCTTGATGTTTTCCCACACATGGACCTATAGTTTATTATGAGCCGCCTCCGAACAGCGAATGGATCTTTATGAGAAGCTTTGATTTTTTACATCAAAATTACCAGAACGAAATTGCCGAAATCGATATGACCGTGTATGTTTGAATGTTACAGTACAGGACCGTGAACACTGGTCACATTTTAACGTGAGAAAAAGAAAAAATACCACCCACCCTAATGCAAATCTGTGCGAATGTGTGTAGGCAGAAGTCGACCTGTGGGTGAGCGAGTAACATGATCGTGAACATGAATAATACAAAACATTTCAAATCGCTACAACAACAACAACAACAACAAATAGCTGAACAACACCACAACTGGTACAGGCGATATGAAAATGGGCAAAAAAAAACACGCCGAGATAGATAAAACACATAGCGAAATGTTGTGAAGACAATAAAATTTATGTAAAAGAAATGAAGTTAATAATTTTAAGTGAATTTATGACGTGTCAAATATTGTGGCAGCGCACAACACATCGCTTGTACGTGAGCGGCATGCCGCATGCAACACTTTGTCTGTCACGACGGGCGCCCAGAGGTGAGTGCTGGACGCTCCCGCGCAACCATCAACGTCACACCTTTTCCAAGACTCAATGGACGACTGTGCCCAATATCACAGCAACGCTCGCCCAGTGTCCGCCAAAGGAAGAAAGTGAAAGTACTTTTTTATAGCCTCTTGCGAACTACACGTACACTGCCAGCCATTGTTCCAACCGTGCGCCGTGTGGCAATATTGTCGCATTGACCGTGGCGCCTAACATCCACGCGGCTGCCATTTTTCTATCGAAAACGAGCGGGCGAATATGAAATATGAAATAATTACATTTGTGTTTTTATGTAAGCGTGTGTGTGTGTGTGTTCGTGAGGTGTGATTGGGGGCGCCAGTGGGATTGTTTTCGATATTTATGAGTTTATGCAGAAAATTGCCGTGGGACACATTTGTATTGTATGATTTTTCTATTTTTCTCAACTGATATTGCAGCAGGACATGGAATACATACCTATATACCTTCAAATCTATGCCTATCAATGGTGTATGTCGTGTGAAAAAATTTCATTTTCGTTCATTTATTTATTTTATTTTTTTTTCTTTTTTGTATTTTCTTAATATTCTCCCACATTGCTGTGTGGCCCGATTTTGAATGATGTTTTGTGTTGGACAATTTGCACGTGGTGTGAATGAATGCCAATAATTGCTCCTTCCCATGTAAAATGATATCCTTTCCAGTGCGCTATCCGCTGTCGTGTCGGTGTGTTAAGCTTGCGAGATAATTGAAATTATTTCTTTAGCTATTTTTTGTTATATTAATGAAACTCCCTCACAGAAGTCAGGAGCAAAATTAATGTTTATTTGTCTTTATGATTTGGTTAAGCTGTTAATAGAGACGCCTTCAGACTCATATTAGTCTTGTGTGACTCAATATCGTGAAAGCTAGTGCCTTCATAACCGGTTTCGCTCCTTGTGACTTTTATTTCTTCGGAAAGTCATAGCCTTATGCTGAAGCATTTCAGGAACGTAGTAAAAAATTCTCTTAAAAAGCTCACTAAAATCCGAATTGTATTTTTAGTTCAAGAACACGAAAGAAAGAGATAGAATTTGACTAGAAATATGATCATCAGAATTTGTGTGATCAAAATGACAGCAGAGTCTATTTAGTCATGTCTGTCTGTCTGTCTTTCAGTCTGTCCACCTCTCAGTTCTTGAGATTTTTGAACGAAACTTAGTATGCGGGTGTGTTTCTGTAATGTATTCATCATGTATGTATGTCTGGGCCGGCCAGATCAATCACCCATATCACATAGCTCCCATACAACCGATTTGCTCAGGTATGAGATTTGGGACAAAAATCAAAAAAACCAAAAAAATAATGCCACTGAAAATTATCGAACTCGAAAGCCTATAGATCATACGAATATAGCCCCACTGCAACGCTTTTTTCTGAAACTACGAGGCTTATCCAGAAAGTAGGTGTACTGAAGCTCTCATGGCAGCAGGAGTTGTTGGTAACACGGTAGCGTAGCCAGACTTCCACCCGGTTCAAGGCGAGAACAATGACAATTCAATCACCAGCCAAGTGCAAAATACGCGGCTCCATCCATTAACTCGCTTGGAAGGGAAAACCTCCGTTTGGGATTTATATTGAGGTGGAAACTGCAAAAACATTGCTGAGGGCAAAGAGGAGGAAAGAACGCCCGTCAGTAACAACAGTAAACCGACGGCGGCTGATGGATTGTCGGCGGAGCTATTCAGATACGATTGCGAGGACTGCATGTGTCAGCTTTTTTACAGAATATGGTCGGATGAAGGTATGCCCGACGATTGGAAGCAAAGTGTACCCTGCCCACTCCACAAAAAAAAGGACCCAACAGTCTGGTCTAATTGACGTCGAATAAGCCTGCTCAATATCGCTTATAAAGTCCTTTCGAGCGTATTCTGTGAAAGACTGAAGCCGACCGTCAACAAACTGATTGGACCTTATCAGTGTGGCTTTAGACCTGGTAAATCAACCATTACCCAGATATTCACCATGCGCCAAATCTTGGAAAGGACCCGTGAAAAGGGGATCGACACACATCACCTCTTCGTCGATTTTAAAGCAGTCTTTGGCTCCGCGAAAAAGAGCTGTCTCTACGCTGTGTTGTCTCAATTTGTAATAGCCGAAAAATTATACGGCTGCAGCAGATGCTAGCGTCCGTCGATGATTTTTTACCACACTTTCTCATGCTTCGAAGGACATAACCTCTACTGTGTAGCGCAACACTAATTCTCCATATTTTCACACCATCCATAAAAGCCACTGATTTAATGGCAGACTGATAATGGAAATATGAATCCTGTTGTGTGCAAAAGCAACTCGCATATGAAATATTAATAATAACAACAACAACAACGCACAAAATCAGTAACGAAGACAACCAACACCTGTTGCAGCTTCCAAAATTTCAACTCCTACACATTCTATGCGCCTGCTGCAAGTCACCAACAACAAACGAATGAATGAGTGATATATGCATATATACATACATATGTACGAATATACATACATACCTGCATACATAAAATAACAAAACGTTAACACTCGATTAGACACAAAGCTCTGCTGCAGCTTTCGCATCAACGCATGTACACGTATTCCTTTCATGCCGAGAATTGTGAGAAAATCGCTCGTTGAGTTGCGCGCAGCAAAGAAATTTTGTTGCCAAAAATCAATGACAATGAAATGAAGAAAGATCAAATATCCGTTGGAGCAGTGAGGCTGTGAAGTCGAGAAGCTTCGCATGGCAGGTGCATTTCTGATGGCGCAGACAAGGAGCAGCCACCCAGACTTGCGATGCAGCAGCAGCAAGAGCAAGAAGTACCCACGGGTATACTCGTTAATTCATATGTATGAACCTACATACATACATACTACAAGTATATATACGTATACACTTTTTATCGCTGTAAATAAACGCTCTCACCATAAATAATTTCACTTAATTCACACGCTCATCACGTTATCCTCTAAAAATATCGACATTGTGACGATAATGCATGCTTACATTTTCGTGGTACATACACACGTACGAGTATATTTGTAAGTAAGTAGGAGTGAATGGCGCTGATGGTCGTTGTAAATATGTTTGTATATGGTTGCTGGTGTTTAGTGCTTGGCGGCCAAATGTGCAGTGTGGGCAGTATGGGCAGTGTGGGTAGCGTGGCCGAGCGGTCTAAGGCGCTGGTTTAAGGCACCAGTCTCTTCGGGGGCGTGGGTTCGAATCCCACCGCTGCCAATACAATTTTTTACTGATTTAATTAATTTAATTTTTTATTTTTTTATTTAAATTAATTTTCATTGCATTTATTCAAATTTACTTTTTTTCCAACCGAAGCATTATATGTACATATATACATTACAATAATAGACTGCACGATATATATCTACACATACAAACACCGAATACGGCTTGAACTTGATGTGAAAGTCGATGACATAAAAATTCCGACAAGAAATAAGTCACATTCGACAGCCCGAACTCCTTTACTACTCATACTACTGAAATTGCCACAAAAAAACCTTGCAAGGCAATCTGCTGGACGGTCGTAAATTGCTCTGCACCGATTTGGACGCCGGGGACTAGTGAGACGCGGATGAAGAAGCTACAAGCATGTCAGAACACCGCCCTTAGAAACGTGACAGGAAACCTCCTGATGTCACCGACGCTTCATAAGGCAGCAAAACTTGTATGCTCCAAGTTAAGTTGTACAATGTTTTGCTGTGTAAACAATATGTGCTGGAGTGCTACCGTCGGGATCATCCCAACAGACACTTACTTGAAGCCGACCTCCTCTCTCTCCCTTTTCCACCTATTGCAGGCCAAGAGTTCGAGCTGCTCCGAGAGACTCGAGTAATACCTCATCACACAAAAAGTATGTTCTACAATGGAATCCCGTAGGGCATTAACCACCGCCGTGCATGTCCCCTAATACCCACTCACCAAACACCCATTTCTCTCTGATTAGACTAGTAACGCCCAATCCTAAGCAGAGGTTTACCTAGCAGTTACAGCGACTATCAAAGGTGCGAGGCTAGTTTGTATTCAAAAATGCAGAAGAACTTGACTGCTCTAAATCAACTCGTCATTCCGACCACATACCTATAGTAGGTATAAATTTCTTATAAATATGGGGGATAATAAGAAGCTCTCTGATCATAGTATGATACTTAAATAAATACAGTTTGTCCCGTACGAATAGTAGCACCCATTGCTACTAGCGTAGCTACAGCGACCACCACTAATTATTTAGAGGGAGATTATTGAGCCAAAAATACTTTTATGAATAGTTAGATTGGTTCCACTTTGGACTGAGTGGGCAATTCAAAGGTAAACCACTCGGCTTATGTCGCCGCACTATGAGTTGAGTTGAGTTGATGCGGCTGCTGGTTAACCCCAGCACACTTAGGCCAACAGGCCCATTGTGATACCGCTGAGGCTCCTGCCTTCACCTTCTCAAATGATCGAACCATTTCGTGTACCTTATAAAGGCAACCAGATTTCCAATGTTCGCTGAAGCCAACTCAGCGAGACAGTCGAAGAAGTGTTTCCCAAGAAACTTGTGTCACGCGGTTGTCAAGGCTGGACAGTCGTTATGCTAATGGAGAACCGGTCGAGAAGGATAAGATGTTTAGATTTTATCGCGTCCAACTTCGGTCATAGCGGTCTGGTCACGTTGCACGTGATCTTGTTCAGCCATCTTGAGTTAGCTTTCCTGGTGAAGTATGTAGGTACTTGGCCGTGGACAGAGGTAAACCAGCATCATGTGCGTGTTTATCGTAGATAGAAGGGTTCCTTTCCTTGCTAGTTCGTCCGCCGCGCTATGCGGTGACGAAATCTGATGAGTCGGCACTAGGAAGGTTTTGCGAAATATTTATGGACTTGAAAGTATTCGATGCTATGCTAGCTGATGAGCGCAGAGGAAAACTAAGTCCTTCATTCGTTGGAAGGATAAAGCGGATCACTAGATGTTGCTAATTGAAGCTGAGTTGAAAATTTAATCCAGCGATATAGACCGATTTCAGGTGAAACCGATTAGAAAATGCTCGTTCGCTATTTACCATTGAATTCGGGGGACGAAAAATGTCAAAAATTTATCATGGAATATTCGTCATTTTATCTTTAAAAATATATTTATGCATGTGCATATATGTACATACATATATAAAGGGCTAATAAATAAATATTCGCTGCCACCTCATTTTGGCGCTTCCTTTCCATCTTACTGGATGCGTATCCATGTTGCACGCTTACAGTTGTTGTTGCATTGCTTAGGCCCGCTGATTTTTCATGCTTCAGCGCGTGCACTCGCCTTCACCACTACCTACTCCCCCTCCTCGACGTCCACCGCATGACGATCCTCATCACCATTAACGTCAGCGCTGTCAGTGTCACATCACCAACTCGCTCAGGCGACAGCGTATTCACTACGCAGCGTTTGCCTACTCGTCTACCGACTTAATCCGCCGTCCGGCGCCTGCCGCCTCTAACCAACCATTGAGGCGTCCGTCCGTGCCTTCCTTGGCTGTGCGTTGTTCGCTGTTCGCTGTTCGTTGGTCGTTGCTAGTTTCACATCAGATTTAGTTTAATATTTGTCTCTGGTTCACTTGCCATTGTATGTTGTTGCGATTGCAGTTGCCGTTGCTGCCGCATATTGCTGCAATCACTGTTACTTGGCGTTGTTGTTGCTGCTGCAATTGTAGCAGTTTCTTGTGTCGCGGCTGGTTACGAAACTCAAGAAAAACTTCCGCATTCATTGAAGTTATTTTCTCTTGATTTTGTTGTTGCTACTGTTAAAGTTGCCTCGGTTTAGTCGCTGCCGTCGCGTCGTTGCTATTATTAATGTCGGCTCAACTCCGGTTGCTGCTCGTTTTTGTTTTTCATTTTGCTGCTCGTTTTTCTAACTCTTTATGGAGCGCATATATTACACATATACATATACATATAGGTATATTGTACATACATACATATGTTCATATGTAGATACATACAAGGTGGCAGGCAAACAAACAGCAACAGTGACAACTTGCCGCCACAGCGAGCAGCAAAAAGCACTACCGCAACTGCCACATAATTTTTTGAGCGCGACTTCTCGGTGACAGCGGCCACGGCTCTGGCTTTGGCTTTGGCTCTGATTCGTCTGCAATAATCATTGGCAGCCAAATAAAGTTAGCTTATTGGAGGTAACATACAAGTACATATACATATGTATTTAGAAGTTGGTATATCTGTGTGTATAAAATTTAATATTTTTTTTATGTACTAACATACGGATGCCCGGAGTTCGAGTCCTAGCTCGAGCTACATAAATCCAAAATAAACGAAAATTAATTCTGCGGTCTCCCCTCGGCGGCGAATGTAAAGACATCCGTGTATCTCTGGCGTGAAATAAAGAGCTCATCATAAAAATACATCGACTGTTCGGAGGCGGAGGAGTTCAGTCAAATATTGCTTCAGCGATTGTAGCACCAATAAATTAAAAAAAAAATATTGGAAAGATATCTGGAGAAAACTGCGTCGGTTGTTATTCACTTAAAGGTATTTTGCCAGGAGGTGACCATTGTTAGACGCAAAATTTATATTAAAATCTTTCAGCAGGAGATTTTGAGCGGCAAAGAATGAAATTTTTAAAACAAGATTAAATTGGCTTATACGAGCTTAACTCTCTCTTTTTCTGCGTAGAAGGTAGAACTCTCCCTCAACTTCCTTTCGCCACAGCCGATCACCCTTCACGTGATGCCTCCGTAAAGCGTTATGTGGGAGGTATGCACCATGACGCCGTGAAGAGAATCTGCTATAGTGGGCGGGATGTGTTTTGTATCTGCAAAAGCTTTCCAGCAGCTTCTCCCCGCCATAATCAGAATCGAGCCGGTAGATATAATAGCTCTTATGGCGATTGAAAATTTGTACGAAAGGGACTATCATTGGTTTTATCACAGGAAAATAGGGATATTACGTTAAAAATCACAATTCCAATATGGCTTTTGGGAAATTCAGGCCCTCGGCGCATGTGCAATAGGTTTTGGCTGCTTATTAAGGAATTTACATAAAGTCTATTTAATTGTAGCGACAGTCATCGCTCACGAACTACTCATTTACCGAGGATAGGGGTTGATCACAACTGATCTAACCGAACAATCCCGTTTGAACTAAATTCAATTTTCGGTAAGAAAAATAAAATAAAACATAAAATATCGTTTTCAAGGAAACTTAGATTTGATTCCAACTTAGATAAATCAATTAAAATGGAAATACCAATTGCCGCTTGATCCTTCTCCACTTGGTCTTTCCAACAGAGTGGAGGCTGTCTTTGTTATTGGGGTTAATACTCCACGATAGATGAAAGTTATGAGTTGTGGGAGCCGAGCTGCGAATGCGATGACTGTTTAAGTGATGACAGGAGATATTTCGTCTTGCCCCGTTCACTACCAGCCCCATATTCTTCGCTTCCTAATCTACTCTGGAGAAATCAGACCTGGTGGTTGATGCCATATCGTTGGCCTGCGCCATCAGCTTATAGAGTTTCTACCTTCTCTATTCCAGCAGCTCGTAGTAATTTCTCCAGCAATAAATTAAAGAAATCACTCGATAAGGAATCACCAATCTGATATGATTAGTCGGTTAAAATGTGATGAACTGAAATCTTGAACTCGCTCAAAGTCGTTATCGTGTATCCAAATGACGTTTTCGGTTAGTTTTAGATGAATTTCCGCCCTTTTTCGATGTTACTTTGGAAGGACTCAGGTAATGTCTTCCCGACCGTCTGGAAATGGTAATTTATTAGGGTCTGGCTGTTTTATGGCGAAGACTTGATTTCGACTTAATTTTGACAGCAAGTCAATGAAGGATAAACCTTTGAAATTCCTTTACCCAGCGCAAGTTTACGTCAGCCGATTAAGCCGCCATTAATCAGTCTTACTGCAACCGATCTTGTTTGTGAGAAATTAATCTCCACATACTTCTCGGATTCGATTTTCTACTTTGAAGAATAAGAGATGTGAGTCTTTCTACGAGACCCCGTAGACTGCGAAAACGCACTGAGAGATTAAGTGCTGCAAATAAGCATGGACTAATCTTCAACACACTGCATTTGATTACTTTGAAATGTAATATCTATGTACCTACCTTCATACATATGTGGATTTTGGCCTTTGTAAGAGGTTTTCTGCGTTTTTTTTTTGTTGTTGTAAAACACGCATACCAATCTTCATCAATAAAAAGAGCTGCAGGGAAAGAGGAATCAACTTCCAAAACTCGCCAAATTTAATACATATTGAAAAACACACGGTTCTTGCGATAAACGTAACGATAAACCGTTACATGGTAGTAAAGCCAACGATACAAGCACTTACCGTTATAAATTTAAGTGAACAGCAGAATTCGCTGTCATTGTCAAAGACCGATTCCGATAAGTGAATCACTGTCAGAAGCACATCGAACACACCTCACCAATGTTGGCCCACAAAAAAGCAACAAACATCGGAGTCGCCCACTGATGCATGGCACGATTCTTCGCACACATACACACATACATACATACATACATACATATGCATGTAGTAAATGCAATAAAACCGTTAAGCAGGGTACCGTAAGGTGGCTCAAAGAAGAAGAAGAATAGAGTTGTTGTCCAAACAAGAAAGCAAAACAAAATGAAAACACATAAAAAGAAACAACTCAACAATCAAAACAAATGCAAAGACACCTAAGCTTGCGCTCATTTTGGGGCCATTGATGCAGGTAAACCGCGTACGACAAGTCAACAAGATGGACCTGTGAAGCGAAAGAAAGCTAAAAGCGAGTAAATAAAATCAACGAAAGAAAGGCAGGCTGTTGGGCGACAGTGAGAGGGGCTATGAGCTGAGTAGAGGGGGATACGAAGCACAGACCAACGGTAGTTTTACTTGTAGCCAAGTTAATGGCAATTGGGGGAGATCGGAAGAAGAGAAGCCAATGCAATAGGTGACAGCGAATGGTGGACAACGAACAACGGGATATTATACAACCACAGCATGTGTGAGGCACTCTTGACCGAGTTTTCAAAAGCCGGATTAACGGTATATGGGCAAGAACGAGTGTTGTTGCCTTCACATGCGTCGTTTAATGAGCGCAAAGACAGAATACTAACTGTGGGAGCAACGAAGTTACATATTTATGCCACAGTTAAATAGAATAAATAAAACAAAATAAAATTAAAATAAATAATAAAATTGAAAAAAAATGAAAAAAAAATTACAAAAAAAGGGAAAAATAAATAAAAACGTAAAATGACATTAAAATAACAAAAAAAAAAAACAAATTAAACTAAATTAAAACAGAATAAATAAAAAAAATAAAAAAAATGAAAAATAAAGATTTTTCAAAAATAAAAAAATGGGGAAAAAATAAATAAAAACAAATTAAACTAAATTAGAATAAATTGGAATAGAATAAATAAAAAACTTAAAATATAATAAAAACTTAAAAAAATAAAACAAAATATATTTTATTTATTAAATTTAAACTAAAAAAATAAAAAAAAATTAAATTAAATTAGTATAAACTAAAATAGGTTAAATGAAAATATTAAAAAAAAACTAAAAAATGAAAATAAAATAAATAAAATTAAATTAAAATAAGTAAAATAAAATACTCTAAATGAAGTTAAATAAAAGTACTTGAAATATTTCAAAATGAAAAAATTAATTAGTTACAAATTATCAACGAAAAGTCAAGTCTTCTAAATTAAAAATATGTATGTAGTTGAGTGGTTAGCAGAGCGTGCTACCAAGCGGAGGGTTTGGTGTTATAATCGGAAAAATATCCAAAATTATAGAAAAGTGGGAGTGTATTTCTAGCAAGGCTAAAGACACACTCCCATTTTTCTATAATCAAACCCATCAGCCGTTTCGAGACGGCTTAGAAACAAATTTTGGTCCCTCCATTTGTTACAAACCATATAAACGCAGAAATTAAAGAAATAAATAATTACACTGACACTATTAGCGTTTAATGTGTGATTATATTTTGTAGTGGCAGATCAGAGTAACAAAGTCATAAACATGCATATTTGCGGTTATAAGTACAATTTAAATGGTCTTCAATGGAAATACTATATAAATCGCTGTATTATCTTAAATGCAATCCGTGAACGAATCGTTCTACAAATGTGTTTTAGCCAAAGCCACAATTGGTGCAGCAGTTGGTATCTCTGGGAAGACGCAAGCGCTGGCGGCAATATCAATATGGGTATATTTGATGGGCAAGTTTGACTCCAAGCCATGCTTATCCAAGCCAGTGACTTGAATGAGGAAAGCGGCCGGTATCTAATAAAAAAAATGAAGATTGAGGTATGTTTATGTTTTATTGTTTCAAAAATATTTACCTGATGTCCTCTGGGAGTGCGAGTCGATGGAGCATTGTTGGCCTGCACAATGTCTTCGCCGATCACTTTACCTTTGTTGAAATCGAAATCGTCTGGACGCAATACAGATACCTCGAACGGCTCACCGAAGGACTGACCAGTCTCTTGCAACAAACGAGCATGTCCCGCCTTTTGTGCCACACTATTGTCAATGGCAATCGAATAACCATCTCCAGCTGAAATACAAGCATGGCCAGTCAGCGTTGCAATGGTGAAGAGATGTGGATCGGGCAATTTGCGCTCGATGGCGATCTCCTTCATGCGGCACAAAGCATCCGCCATACACATGCGTCCCTCGGCATCAGTATTGCCAACACGTATGCGTACACCTGCACGCGAAGTGTGAATCTCATCGGAGACGTAAGACTCCTCGCCCACGGAATTACGCACCATGCAAAGTGCAGCAATAACATGCACATCGGCAGGCTTTTGCTCGTTGACAATCTGTAAAAGAAGCTCGGTTGCAATTGCATATAAGCAAACAAATATAAAATGTATGTATCCTCACCTGCATGAATCCAGCAACAGCCGCGGCACCACACTTGTCACGAGACATGCCAGCCATCACGCCGCCGGCTTTGATGTCAGCGCCACCAGTGTCATAGGTGACACCTTTACCGACCAGCATCAGCGTCTTGCGCGCCGGCTGGGGTGGCACATACTCCAGAAAGATGATGCGACCACGATGACGGCTAACTTGATTTGCAGCACGATTAACAGCGGCAAAAAGTGGATAGTCTTTCTGCAAAACGTCCAAATCACTAATCACTTCCTTCTTCAGTGAGGAGAGGACATTGTTAACGTAGTCTTCTACGCGCGGTGGCGCCATACGTTCTGGATCGCCAACACCTACAAGTGAACAAATTAAAAGCTTAAAGGTTAGAATTAGTTGCATACTTTTAGGCACATCTATATGGCAAATAAGAATACGTTGGAGCAGCATTGCCAGCTGATAAAGCGCTGAGCAAGCAGTATTCAATTTCTACACAATTTAAACGAACGTTTGTTGTGAAGTATAGAAACGAAATAACCGTTGATTTTGTGTATATATTTCAAAAGATAGTTTTTATATTTTTATACTTTGCGAAATGAAGGGCTGAAAACAGAGCAAAATGGTGTCCACTTACCAATATCACGTGCAACCATACGACCGGACTCCAAAACCAGAGCTTCCTTGATAATATCCTCAGCTCTAGGTGTTTCAATGAGTAGTGATAACTCTGCAATACGCTTCGCCTGTTCAGGCACATCTTCCCGCAGTTGGATTGGCTATAAGTTAATTAATCATTATTTAGTGTCTCGATATTACAAAAAAAAAAATATATCTCAACATACAACATATAATTGATCCAGAGCTCCCAGAACAGTGCAAAGTTCAGCATTGGCAAAGCGCTTGCTCGCTGGCACCAATAGCAAAGGGGATTTGAAGCCAGCCTGTTGAGTCAAAGGAAACAGTTGATAGTGATAGGAGGAACATAAAAAAATATATTTTTTTTTTAATTGTAAATATTTTCTTTTAACAAGTTTATCTCACCTTGATTGCGCGCTCCAAAGACTTGGCTGCCGCTTTTTGATACGTACGCACATCATGATAATCACTCAAATCCTGAATGGGTGAATAAACCACGGGCAAGTTCAATTGCTGCGATTTAAAGCAAGAGACAACACTATCAAAAGCCTTATCAAATGCACGAAATTCACCGAACTGCTCCACCAACTCTGGTGGCACTTGACGATCGATGATACAGAGTACATCACAACTGGACTTTTGTATCAATTTGGCGACTTTTACGCTGCAAGGCAACAGTCTAAAGACGAAAGGCGAGGAAAATGCAAACAGGAATTGTTTTCAATTAGTCTCTGCTGTATTTTGAAGTTCAAGGTAAATAAAATTTAAAAGCTAACAAAAGAATGTCGTATGTACATACACATGTACTCGCACTTATGCTGCATTAATATGTGCAATATTTATACAACACATATAACAAACCAATCAGCATGCTGTTGTTGTTGTAAAATGTACCATTTACGTTCTAAAGCAATTGAAATTAAATGCTTTGTTGCATTCGTTCATTTCCTCATCTGTGTTGTTGCTGTATAAAAGTTATAAACAATAAAACTCTATCAACCCTGTCACACATACATACGAATGTATATGTATGTATGTGTTTATTTCTCTCAGATAACTAATATTCTTATATGTAATTTATAGCAATTGATATGCAGCTGATTGCATTATCAGTACGGAAAGGAGGCGTACAAATAAATATTCACATATCGAACAAACATATATGTACATACATACATACATACACGTATATAAAAAGAGGATTTGTGTACATTTTTGTGGAATAAATTTAAGTTAAGCTTCGCATTTAATTGAATTCAAACGAGCACACCTTATCTCATTACTTGAAATCTTCTAGTTATAAAGTTTGAGCGCGCCTTTAAGTCTGTAGCAAGTTAATTTAATTACTTACATGCGTACGCAAATTTTACGGTAATGTGAAATTCGATTAGTGCGATAAGTTGCAAAGCTAAATATATCAACATAACGAGTATTTTCAAAATATTAAACGCGCGAAGGAGATCGAAAAAATTAACTACCCTTACATATTGTAATATATGTACATATGTACGAGTACATGTGTACAATACATATGCAGAAAATTTAATACTTGAAATCAATTTTTTGGTTTATGATTTTTAATGTGGTTTGTATTATTTTTTGTTTGATTTACAGACAACTGATTAGCATTAATCTAATCTACAGTTAACCCTCACCTAGTAACAAAATCAAATAAAAAACCTATGAAAATGCCTTCCAAATATCTAACCACGGTTCCAGGTATTTATGTACATATTTTAAATTCCAGTGGTTAATCTGTTTTACACGATAAGCACTTACGAGGGAGTCGATTTGTGTGTCTCGATATGGTGAGTTAGGCATTTTTTCCTGACCGGAGAGCTGCTACGTTTACGATAAGCTGATCTTTTATACGACATACGAAGAAAATGTCTTTTATATTTTTTGTATAATTTTAAGTATGTCAAATGCTTTTTTCAATCCTTTGTTTTGAGTTTTAAGATCACAAAAACATTAAAGTTGCGTTGTATGATAAATCTAACCAGTATGGAAACTTTGCTTTGTATTGGTACATACTTTTTTGGTTTTGGATCGTGACGAGTAAAACTTATTTATTTTATTTTTTTTGTAAATACTTACACTGTGCGAACTACCGCAGCTGATAGTTTCTAAACAAAAGGCAGTGAATATTTAGTAAGCCTTTTTAGATAGCTAAAATCTCTCGCACATATGTACCTATGTAAATGAGAACATATCTACTTATTTGCATGCATATTCGCGAAGGTGTATCTCACACATTTATATTACGCAAAAGTATGTGTATAAGCTCACAAACATCTTGCTAATTAAGATATCTAAGCACGCCACAAATTATAAAGCATCTAATCATCATATGTTCTGTATTTTTGTTTTATTCGTTCGTTAGCTTTTTTTCAACATAGACAATAGCAAATAGAGCCAGCCTACACATTTATACTTTTTATTCCACTATTTTAATACAATAAAAAGCATAAATAAAATATCAACTTTAACCAATTAGATACTTGTTAACTATTATTGTATTGAATTATAGCCACTTACGTCTCAACAACCATCTCGAACTGTATATAAATAATTACAAAATTTAACCAACCGACAACGGCAACGATTGTTGCCTAACTGAATATTTCAATACAACTTTCACATGATTGTTCCAACGCAAGCACAAAACCAGAATTCGTGTAGATTACTTTGTTTTTGTTTTGGTTTATGATGTCGGTTTATCTACCGCCTGTAAACTTTACTTGCCAAGTGATAAGGGAAAATACCTAATTATTTAATTTTTTCTATCTAACTACGAGCACATATGTACGAGTATATATATGTAGATATTTCCTTACCTCTAATTTGGAAGATACTAAATAGTTTGATTTTAAAATTACCGTTCAATTCCCATGGCAGCAGCAGATGTTACTTTATGCTGTTATATTTTCAGTTTCCAATGGCTCACTTTTATGCAAGTGTCGTGATGTTTTGCAATGTGTAGTTAATTTGCCTGAAGATGTGTTGAAACCAAAATTAATATTCAATACGAAAGTTTCACTGAAGAGTGCGGTTTATGGGAGATTTTATTTTATATTAATCCGCTCGGCACTTCTCACAACTAAATTCTGAAGTGACTAACAAAAGAAAAGTGATAACTACAAGCTTATCAGTTGAGCTGGCTTTTGTTAAGTCGTAGCCAAGGCACTCCGCTAATGAATGGGTTCCGAAAATTGTCGCACTTTTGATTTCCGTGCACAGCACTTACAAACTTTGCACTATCCACTACTCACCAAAAGCGAAGTCTACGATGAGTAAGCCGCGTTTCTGAGAATAAGTGCAATTCGGGAAATAAATAAATTTTTCACGTCTTTTTTTCTCTAAACAAAATTTGCCGGCATAGCAAAACACGCTGTTTTACGTTTGTATTAGCGACAATCAGCTGTTGAGAACAGTGTTGCAAACTTCACGTCCCCTTACGACAAAGCGTGCATTAACACAAAAACCACATAAGAACCATTTTCTGATTTAGAATAATGAAGTGAGAACTAAAACACACTTTATACTACTATTGGTACATTCATATATTTACAAATCATTTATACTCCAGTTATATAGTTACGTATATCGTCAATTAATTGTGGTAGTTCTTTTGCGTCAAGCAAAATAACTTTACGGTAAGGTGTTAGCGTAGCATCCCCTTCCAGCCAATCTCCGCTCATGCCAACATCACATTCATCCACTACAGAATATTCAAAGGAATTAACAGCTTTAGCGCAAATCACTTCCTCTTCAGCATTAGTGTATGTATCCTCAGCAGGTTTGCCCTTACGTGCCTCCTTGCGATATAATTTTACAATCATAATAAAATAACTAAAATTAAACTTCATTCCCTTCTGTTTAGCCGTTTGCACTTCCTTATGTAAATTCTCTAGCAAGGGTATTGAAATTTGCGCTGGTATATTTATAAAACGTTCGTTGATGAGAAAGCCCACTGGTCGTCCTTCGTTCCCTAGCACATCGCGAAGATGTGTTAAGACAGCGTCTGTAGCATGTTTTTCCGCACGTTGTATTATATATCCACGTAATTGTTCTATGCAAGCAATGTCTTTCTTGGCTGTCATGTTGATAACAGTCGTAATACCAAATATTGTTCCCTCCTCAACCATGTCATCATCCATATCACTCTCTGCACCATCCACCTCACATTGGCATATTACGCTACCTACATAGTTCTGGCCTAAAGGAATGATACAATTAGCAATGATATAGACAAGAATTATATATATATATGTCGTACCAATTATTAAATCTGCCATTTGCACAGTATTGATCGGCGCTCGCAGGAATACACGTTGGAGCAGTTGAGAAATACCATGACAGTCGGGATCGGTGGGCGCACGTCCTTCAAAATCGATTTCGACTTCCTTAAAATAAATTACTTTTAGCAATGTTGGGGAGAGCGGGAATTATATATGCAATACAAACCTCGTTACCGGTATAGGCGTCGGGATGTGGTCCATCATCGTCATCTTCACTTGAACTTTCAGAGTCATTGGCCGCTGGATCTTCTTCCATGGCATTTAGGTTCTTCTTTTTATTAGCAGACATTTCCAATTGTAAATAAAAACCGAATTAAATTAATTGTTTATATTACTCTTGCTGCCTTAATAAACTTTAATCAGCTGATGGTAATGGTGGTAATGCACGTGTTGTTTCATTTTTGCAGCAGTGAACACAGTCGACACAGTGTTGCATGATGAAATTAATCTTGGAGATGGTGTTTGAATGAAAGTATCCGTAATAAATAATTTGTATAATTTAGTAAATTAAAATAAATTCCTCGTTGCGTTTTAATAATTTATTAGCATTGCTGACCACTAGCGCTTTGCCTCTTCTGTCATCCGAACTTGGCAGCCCTTGTCTTTATAAAATTGACATTTCAGTTTGTGGGCAGAATCTAAGGAAAGATATAGGATTTGTATTGTTTTTATTTGAAACTGAAAGCATGCATACGGATTTATCGCCACATCTGCATACATCGGAGTGCAATTCATTAATTGAGCAACTAAATAATTGTCATTCAGAAGTAAACAAGTTCTTCATATTAGCTTTGTACAATTGTTTACAGCTTATATAATAGCTCTCTTTCCATCTTTCAGAATAAGTTCGCCAAATTCCTTGGTGTCTGCAACGACATTGATTCCCTATTAGTGAAGTGTTTGAAAAGTGAACGTCAAGCGCGAGCTGCAGCGAATCGTGCCAAAGCCGCCGACCGACAAGCACGCTTGAGGGAGCGTTTGCTTTCTCAGTAAACATTTTCATTTAATATCTAAAAACACAAATTGAAAAAGCATGTTGACCAGCCCAGAAGATCCACTGTTACCATACTACTATAATCATGTACCCGAAGTTATTGCTGGAGTAGAAGTGCCATCCATAATAGAAGATTGGGTTGAAAATTACCCCAGTGTCGTGGATCGTTTCTTCACACGCTACTATTACATTAAGGAAAGCCCAGAACCAGCACCCTATCAAGTACTTTTCCATTCAAATCGTGTGTGTTTGATTTGTCTGGCGTCCGAACATCCGGCACTTAAAGCAGGCATTAAATCGTTCACATTTGATATTGGTAACACGGATCGCAGCAAGAATACGGTTAAAGGCAAAGGTAAGAAGGGCGGTATGGTGCTACAACATGACTCTACATTAGCCATATTGACCACGCAGCAAGATAAGACCTATAAAATACCCAGTTGTGTACAAAGTAAATTGGTTGAAGTAAATACAATGTGGGTTGCAGAACCAAACCGATTAGAGACAACCGGTGAAGGAGAAGGCTATGTGGCTATTGTACTGCCGAAACCTGAAGATTGTGCAAATATTAAAAGCAGCTTGCTAACACAAGAGCAATACAATGAAAAATGGGCTGCACTTATGGCAAACTTAGGAAAGAAAACTAAAGAGGGTTTGATTGAGAAGAACGAAGAGATTGGGGCTAGAGAATCCGCTGCTGGAGTTACGCCAAAAGCAGATTAACTTTCATATTGTGCTGTTTATTTTAGTAAAACTTCTCCACCCAAACATGTTTTTATATTACTAATGTTTATGTTGTGCATTAAAATAAAATTTAATTGTATAATTTTGATATGCAGAAATATCAAACGTATTGCTTGCTTTTAATTGTGGTAATTTAGTTTAAGCTTTTGTACAGATAGAAGAAGAAAGTTATATAAAATTATGGAATTTATCGGCGCAAAAAGGTCTTCGGAGTAGAATGATCATCTTTTCTTTTTATCTATTTAATGAAACTTTCATTTGGTGTTTTCTAAGTTGTTTTTATTTGGTGTTACAATTCAGAGTATCAATTTGTCCAACATTACATTTGAATGTAGATGTGTATGTAAGCTCACTAGCGCATTCGTTAAATAAATCGCGTTTACCTTAATTTATTGTTATATTGCTTACATATTGATATTAGAAATTTATGGTTTTTATATAAAAATTATGTAACGTCTTCACTGTTTGTTTTTCACTCTTTTTGTTGCATTTTTTTTTTATTAAATTTTTTACATTTTTCTCATTCAAATAAAAAAGAAAACTTATTAACTATGACAGGGTCTAAATTCACTATGCTTTTGGTGCAGTGCAGTGATAGTAGTTAAAATTATTTTTATTAAATATATTTTTTTCTTTAAATTTATTATTTTTATTACTTTTTTTTTAATAACACGCAAACTTATAGTAAGGCTCCCTCAACTGGTACGGAAGAAAACGGATAACATATTATATTTAGTACAAGGTTACATATTGTCGGAGATATATACGTACAAATCGTTGGGCTGTGCACAATTAACAGTTACAGAACAAATTTATAATTAATTTAAAAAATAAATAAATGCCTTCAATGGTTGTGCAAGGTCTTTGTTGGTTTTGCTTGTGAAAAATTAAAGCTTCGTTTTGAATTTTGAATTTTCCTAGTTTAGAATTTGGGAAAAGTTTGGTGGTTCGAAAATTTAATGTTTAATGTTAGTGGTGTAATTAATTTATGTTTTATTATGTTTTATTTTAGTCATCTCCCTCTATAATCCTGATTTTAATTTTAAACCCAATGCACGGGCGCAAATGGGCTTTCTATACATAGTTGTTCTCTGTCCCTCCCACTCGTTACAGTAATTAGTATATATTTGTCTCTCTCTCTCTAATTTCCTTAAATATCTTTTCGGCCTTCACTGTGTTCCAGATCTTTGTGTTTAAGGAATCTCGATTGATAGTTTTATTATTTGAGTATTTTGACGTATACCGTTAGGTGATACGGTTTCAGCAAATTTGATTGCTTCGCTGTTAGATCGCTCACTCTCTCTCACTTTTATAAATTTTTTCTAATGTAATATCTCTCTCTCTTAGTCGGAAAATTTTGTAAAATGTCGGCAATTTATTAGTAATCAATTATTGTTTATCTCTTCTTTTGAATTGTTTGTTTGTCTGAACATTGTTTCCTTTTCGAAAACTCATCTACATATTTCGTTTGCACAAGCACATGTCTGTATGTATGTTTGTTTGTGGTTGTTTCTTTCTGCTTTTGTCCGGTGCTTTTAGGTTGTTCCTTCTAATTTAAGTGCATTATTTTTGGACAACTTTCAGTGCAGTCTAAAAGGTTTGATTAACTCAACTTTTGGTGCTCTTGCCATGGCCCTTTCCTTGTCCACCAGCAGCCGTAGTTTCCTTGCTCTCAATGTTGGCCAGCGCCGTTTCGGCCATCTTCTTGTATTTACCAGCTAGCTCGGGTAGATCGTAGGCGATCGCCACATCCAATTTTGTGATGGGGCAACCGCGGAAGTAGGTGCAGGTCTCAGAGAGTTTTTTGAACTCATACAGAGGGTTGAGACGGAAAAAGTCTCGATACACTTCGGGATCTGGTAAATCGTAGCGCGAAATGTTCGTCAGTGTTGAAAGGCCCTCGTAAATGTGGTAGTTCTGTGGGTGATTGATAATCTCGTCGGCGATGCGTTTCTTATTGCCGAAGAGGGTCTTGTGATTGTAGTATGTATTGAGGTAGCAATCCACCATTTTGGCATGATTGCGAACGCGCACCTATAAGCGAGGGTGGGAGAGTTGAAGTAGCGCGAATTAAAATCAAAGAACTTTTTGTTGTATTTGCACAAATACTTACAGCGAAACGACGCGCACTGGCAATTTTATGTTCGATCCTCTTGTCCACAGCGGTGCGCAAATCACGTAAGAATGCACGCTCTTGCGCCAACAGTAGACGCGCCGGAGCACCCTCTTGATAGGGATGTGACCACAATGAACTTGTGTACACTAATGGTGGCTGCGCGGAGGACATTAGTGGCGAGATATTCCAAATGAGTGCGCTTTGTACGCGCAAGAGTTCCTCCGGTTTCACGGTATCAGCTTTGTTCAGCACAATGCGTGTTTGATATTCACGTCCCTTCAGTTGATCCAATATAGCCTCAGTCTCGGGGCCAACATCAAGTTTGGCAGGATCGTAGACGAGGAATATGATATCGGCACGATCGATAAACCACTGACAGGCGTCGTTGAAGGGGAAAAGACGAGAGACTTGTTTGCGCACCTCCAAAATGCCGGGGATTTCTACGATGTTGACCTGGAAAGGAAAAGGAGTTTTTTTTATTATATTTTTCATTGCATTAAAAATAGGTCAGAGGTTAAGAGGGTTTAAAACTCGGGCCTAAAAGATCTATAAACCTTACCATAAATGTTTCAATTGATCTCGTTCGACAGGATGGTTACATAGCACGAGATGATTGCACATGAACACACGTCTACAAAAAAGCTTCAAAAATATTTCGAAACTGAACTGTATGTGCACATTAAAGGCATCTAGGCACTTCCGTGTATTTCAAAATTCATTTAAACGATCGAAATATTGAGATAAGTGCAATGCGAGAACATTTCATTTGTTTACTTTCTCAAAATAGATCGCCAGAATGCTGAAAACTCTTTAAGTACCATTAATGAAGGAAATTTAAACGAGTGAACCACTTTAGTTTTAGTGTCGAGTGGAATTGACAGGCGATCCTCTCTTCTCTCTGCTCAAACAAACAAACATATCACTCATAATTTTGAATTGAGTGTGTGGAAAGCTCAACAGCTGCGAGTGAGCGTGTGCTTTGAGTTGATATTTTGTGGTTCTTCTACATACACAATTCTTCATACAAACATATTTGATTACAAATGTACATACTGGTATGTATGTACAAACGTAGAAATGATGCACATCAAATGCAATTACATTTACATAGAGGCGCATGTATAGGCGTTGCATTAAATTTAGCTTGCGCATTTCTCTCTAAAAATGATGCTAAAAATAATTTTATTTAATAAACAAAAACAAGCGACCACTCAACAAACACCGTTACAACGTAAATGCCTTCGTTGATTCTTTATCTTTTCGAATGTTTTTTTTTTTTTAATTGTAGTTTTTCTCCACATTTTTGGTTGCCAAGAAATGGTCAGTTAAGATCGTCGTTTCGAGGTCGACGCGGGGAAAATTATTTATTCATAAAAATATTTTCTATGACATTGACGTCACCACACACGCACACAACAGACTTTGCTGACTGCCGTAACACCTCCTGAAGCAGACGTGATTAGTTTGCTTACACTCACCTTTTCCAACAATTTGTTGGGCATTTTCAATCCACGCAGACGTTCTTCCAAGCCCTCACCGAATTTTTGCAAGCCAGAGAAAGTGTAGTCGGCGGCAAGTTGTGTGCCGTCGAGCACCTCGGTCTCATTACCCCATGTTAGAATGTTGAAGTAGGCCGGCGAAGGTTCGGCGCCTACAAGCCCAAGACAAATTAAAAACAAAAATCTAATTTTTTAGTGTTCTAAGCTCATACCTGATCTCAGCGAATGTGGTGTGTATTCATTGCCTGTGAGGTAGTTGATAATGGTTGATTTTCCACCCGACCATGGACCCATAAACAGCACCAATGGCTTGGAGAAAATTTCCGGATCACCAAAGTGACGATTACTCAAGTCTCGATATTTATAGAGGGTTTCCAATGGTTTAATGGCGCTCTCGTAGATGCGTTTGATGTCGCGCAAAATTATCTCGGCCACATTGTCCACGGCCTTCTCACGTGCATTGAATTCATCGTTCAATTGCAAGAGCTCGGTAATGTGGGAGCGACTGCGTAGTTGCGCGGGTATTTCACCCTCCTGAGAAAATAATGTAGAAAAAAAGATATTGTAAAATGTCTTTCGTTTCGAAATTGTTTTCTCATAAACAAACACCTCTCTGTTATAGTACTCCTCTCACTTACCCACAACAGCTCATCTTCTGGTTTAGTGTCATCTTCCTTGCTGTCATCCTCTTCGCCATCTTGGTCGTCATGCTCATTCGGAATACCATCGCCATCTCGGTCAGTGTCGCGCTCGTTCGGTATGCCGTCGCCGTCGATGTCGTCGTCCTTATGATCGGGCACGCCATCACCATCTTTGTCTTCATCCTCATGATCTGGTATGCCATCACCGTCAATATCACCAGGCTTTTCTTGGCTTTGCTCATCTTGTTCCTCGCCAGCTTCAACGGAGGCCGGTTCGGCGCCAACATCACGCTTCTGTCGTTTGGCCGCTTCTTCGGCTTCGATGCTGTCCTCATCATGCAAATTCGGCACACCGTCACCATCTACATCACGATCCTGTACATTGGGTATACCATCACCGTCCATATCGTCGTCCACCTCGTTGGGCTTAAGATCACCATCAATGTCGGTGTCATCATCGTTGGGTATGCCATCGCCATCAATATCCAAACTCTTGGGCTCCTCATCGTTGGGCATACCATCGCCGTCCACATCGTGGTCTCGTTCATTTGGTATACCATCGCCATCTATATCGACATCGTCATGATTAAGCACGCCATCACCGTCAATATCTCTATCCGCTTCGTTAGGTTCACCGTCTCCATCAATGTCGTTGTCTTGCTCATTAGCTACGCCATCGCCATCGATATCATCATCCTGTTCATTTTTAACGCCATCACCGTCAATGTCTTCATCACTCTCATTTGGTACACCATCGCCGTCGATGTCCGTGTCATCTTCGTTCGATACTCCATCGCCGTCAATGTCATCGTCATCTTTGTTTGGTATGCCATCACCATCCAGATCATTATCCTCATCATTTGGTATGCCATCACCATCGATATCATCGTCTTCATCATTTGTTATGCCATCACCATCCAGATCGTCATCCTTATCATTTGGTATGCCATCACCATCGATATCTTCATCCTCATCATTTGGTATACCATCACCATCAATATCATTATCTTGATCATTCGGTATGCCATCGCCATCTATGTCGTCATCTTGGCTATTTGGTATACCATCACCATCGATGTCATCATCTTGATCGTTGGGTATGCCGTCACCATCGATATCACCATCCTGATCATTTGGTATGCCATCACCGTCAATGTCATCATCTTCTTCATTGGGTATGCCATCACCATCTAGATCATTATCATTGGCATTGCTTACGCCATCACCATCAATATCCTTATCGACAACATTCGGCACACCATCACCGTCAAGATCATGATCAACCACATTTGGTACTCCATCACCATCGATGTCGCGATCGTCAACATTCAATACACCATCGCCATCCATATCTGCATCGCGATCATTTGGTATCACATCACCATCGATGTCCGGGTCGTCCTCATTGAGTAGACCATCACCGTCCATATCGTCGTCTTGTTCATTTGGTTTGTTATCACCGTCAATGTCCGTATCATCTTCATTCCGTATGCCATCGCCATCGATGTCGATGGCTTTATCTCTTTCTTCCACGGACTCGTCATCGGTTATCTCAACAGTTTCCTTCTCATCGCCAGCTGGTTGATCGGATTGCATTTCACCAGAATCTGTGCCATTGTCGTCGTGTTCTTTATTCGTTGATATAGGGTCGGCATTGAGGATATCACCTGCCTCTGTTTCAGAGGCAAGGGAGGGAAATGAATTTAAAGATGAAAAATCAATTAACAACATTATTTATGTAAAGAAGAAGAAGAAAACTATTGTGGTTAATGAGTGAACAGTATGGAAATCGAAGCGTATTTTCTGAGGAAACTATATTAAAGTAAATATAAGGAAAATTCCGATGCAGGCTTTTGCAGGAGATGGTAAATTGTTTGTGTTCGATGTTAACTCTGACGATATTTGTATGGATAAATCCATATCTTAAGAAAGTCAAATCCATTTAAGATAATTTAGAGAATATTATAGGCCGTAAGTGATGTTAAACGTAACCTGCTCATAAGCTGATCTACGTAGAAAGGTCTTCCCAAAGTGAGTGCCTCGTCTACTCTCTTTGTCAAAAACGTGAACGTTGCGCTGATTCTGAGCGGTAGAGCCACTCTAGGATTTTGGAAAACGTAATTTTTTTTTGCCACAGGGTACCTTCGGGTCCTAGAAATGATATGTAATTGGTTTTAGAGTAAAAAAAAAATATTTCTTATTTTGCTCCAGCCCCTCAGAGTGTGCGCTGAGTACAATGAAAACTTTAAACGCACTCTTCTCAAAATCACAGTTTTCATACTGAGAGGACAGATTATTCGGACCCCATTGCAACGATTTTTTTTAAAGTTTTTCGATTAAAAAAAATTAAAAAAAAGGACTTTATAACCGTTAATGAAAGAATATTTTTTTATACTTCAATGAAATGGTTATGTAGAAATTCTATTCCTTTTCCCATATTCCTACAAAAATTTTTTAAAAGTGACTCTTTTTTCAAACTCAGAGTGGCTTTACCCTTCAAGCTTAACAACTATCCAATAGTGTATATTATAAAGCGTTCTTGTAGTGTTTGAAGAACGAAAATGCAAGGAAGAGCCGCACATCCAGCGTTTTAACCAGATTCGGCACTCCATAATTGCTGATGGATTTTAATGAGAAGCTTTTTTATGCCAGAAATACAAGCGCGAAGCTTGACAAAAGTTATATAATTTTAAAAGCTGGCCACCACAGGGTTCAAACTCATGGATCCGGATTTATTGTACACACATATATTGAAAAATGGATCAGCAGATGATGTTTGCGTCGCATTATCCAGAATGAAAATGACAGACACTGGTGTTTTTTATTATTTTTTATTTATGGGTAGTCTGAGGAAACTCAGATAACGGTTTGTTTCCCCTTGCTAAGGTAACTTCATCACGATTTCTTCACATGATTCGGATATTTGTATGTATGTATATTTCTCAGTTGTCCTAAATTATTAGCCGATACATGAATATTGACGTATTTGACAAGTTTTATGGCCGACAAATGGCATTTGGAAAAATTCAAAATTCACTTATTTCAAAACACGCACACATATTTGAGTAATGGATACATACGTACATACATAAACTATGCTCTGAATGTATTGAAATTACGGTAATTTGTGAAATGTTAAATTATATTTTTATGTATTTTTAAACATTTACTTGCCGAGCTTAAGTGTACTTTTGGTTAAATGCCAAAAGAGGGAGAGCGTACAAAAACAATTGCATTTGTATTTTTTTTTTATTAATGGAAAAAAGTAAAATTTATTTTGTGAATGTAAAATCTCGCTCATGGAGGACAAACGGAAAGTGGACGTGCAAACATATCTACATCTATTCATATTCTGAGGGTCATTTATCACCGGACAATAGCTTTGCATGTATTTACATATATACAAAACACATACATATGCATACATATGGTACATAGTCGTATATGTGTTGGAAGCTTCACAAGCATGGACAGTTTGAGGGCTTCATACCTTTTAATAGATATTTCTTTAATTATACTTGTCAACGGCTTCAATGGCGCTCATTAATGATTACCTCAAACTAACACACCCACACACGCACACGAAGCAACACTCACCTATACCTTCGCTGGGTTCACCTGTTTTCAGTTCGTTTATCGCCCTTTCAATATAGGGACGGCATTGGTCCTCGCTCGGTGCCACATTTGAGTCGTCGGCATTGACTAGCGCACCTGAAAGAGAGCAAATAAAGTGTTCAAAAGGCGGTTAAAATATCCTAAATAAAAATATTTGCAATTAAAAAAAAATTAAACTTAAATAAAAAAATATAAATAAAGAAAACCAAAAAGAAATTCCTCATAAATTAAAAAATTATGAAAAATTAAAAAAAAATGTATTGAATGGCAAAACGCAAATAAAATAAAAATATAGAATATTAAAAAAATTAAAAAAAAAATAAAATATTAAAAATCGGAAAGTTAAATCAGAGGAACACTCAAGGGCCTGGAACGTTTATAACACAGGGCGTTCCCCTAAACTACACTGGAGCAGCGTGGATTATAGACGAGCTTGCCTTAAGCAAAAGACAACTTAGTATTCCTCTGGGTCTATGGACGGTCACCTTCCCCTGGAATATCACCTCCACATGCTAGGTGAAGTAGAATCGACTAAGCGTAGAGCAACAAGTACAGGAGAGGACGAAACGCTCGATCAATATGTTTGAAAAAGTATAGTTGGGATAAGTGGTGAAGCACAATGAGCCAACTCAAACTTCCCTTAAGAACCAACCAACTAACCGACCAAAGAAAAAGTGGCAAAAAAATTCAAAGCACATTTCAATTAATTAAAAAAAAATTCTATAGGAAAAAATATACTAAAATAGATGAAAAATAAAAATAAACAAAATAAATCAAATTAAGTAAAGAGACAACTTTAAGTAAAAGAAAACTTTACTTTAAACAAAGAAAAAATAAAAAAAAAATTAAATTAATAAATAAAAAATAAAATAATATAATAATAATAATAAAAAATAAATATAATATAAAATAGAAATAAAAAGAAATATTAATATATAATATATATACATATATGTATATAACATAAGGTAGTTCAGTCAATTAATTTGTGTTAGCAAATTCGATTTTCTTTCGTATTAGTGAGAATATATATGTTTGCTTCTTTGCGATTTTTATCATCGTTGTTGTTGCATCTTTTTCAAATATAAATTTGAATTTCATACATGTAAATAATTACATATTTACATGAAATTTTTGCGCCGTTTAGTTGCTATGCCGTGTTTTTGTTACGCAAACTTGACATTAATTTATTTTATTACCGATTAATATTAAGAATTTTATTTTTATACTACTCGCAGAGAAATGCTTGCTACATACACGCACACACGTACGCGAGTAAAGATAATTTTTTCACAATTTTCTTAGTTTCAGTCTTTTTCATTTTTTTGGTTTTTGTGTTGGCTTGCTGCCCATTCGCCTCGCCTTTTCACTTGGCACACAGGCACGCACACATACGCTCATACTTGTGCTTCGAGTATTTTTTGTTTCGTTTATAAATATTCCACACACTTTCTTTCAGTTGTTTTTTAGCTGTCACAAATGTTTCATTTTCGTCACTTTTCTCTTACTTTTTTACGCTTTCCGCGGTACGTCCGGCCGTTGACGCAGTCATTTTCTCAAACTTTTGCCCCTCTCACTCACTCGCTCACTCATTCGCTGACATATCCAGCAGTGCGCTGAAAAATACTTTCACGGTCACCGAGGGATAAACACATGTTCTTTTGAACACTTTTAACAAATTAACAAATAAATTAATTGATTATTGCCAGTTTATGAGCTCATGAAATCACAGCTTCCATTTGCCATTGAAAAAATATTATTTGCACATTTGCATATCTACGTACATACATACATACGTGTATGTATATGCACACATTAAAATTATTTTATATTTGTCAGTTAGTTATCGTCCGGTCAAGGTTTCCATAAGCCATATGTGGGCGTCACAAGCCCACTGGGGCACCCCACTGTCCCAATGCTCAGTGGTTGGCGATAAAAATAAGCAAAGTGAAAAGTACTGACAAATGTTTAATATGAAAAAAAAATTTGCATGGAAATATATTTAATGACTTCGTAATTTTTTTGGGAAAATTATACTAATTTTTCACTGTAAAATTAAATATAAATTTCCAATATAATAAATTAAAATAATGAATAAAGAAGGTTCTTTTGTTTAGCTGGCAAAAAAAAAAAAACAAAACATTTAAGGTATTATTATTTTAATTATTAAACAACAATTTTCATTTTATACCTACAAAATGTTTATTTTTTTGTTTATTTATTGCGATTAAAAACCAGCAGTAAATATTACGATATCACATCAAGGTTTGACGGGACGTATGAGTAACAATTGAGGGCGTAAAAATATTTCCACTAAACCGGTGAATTTATTTATTATTATTGTTTATATCTGTTTTCAAATCAAAAATAATAGAAAAAAATCATATATAAAAAATAATATTAAAAGAAGTAAAACAGTAAAACAAACAAAAGTAAACAAAATAAAAAAACACGACAACATAAAATAAAATAAGTTAATTAAAAAAAATAAAATAGAAAAGAATAACATAAATAAAACACTAAAATTAAATAAACATATATTTATAAATAAAAGTAAAAATAAATTAAAATAAAATAAATTACAAAAATAAATTAAATAAATTAAAATGGAATAAATTAAAAAAAAGTACACTAAAATAAAATAAAATAAAAAAATTAAATGAAATAAAGAAATACAAATAAAATAAACAAAATTTTAAAAATTGAATACAATAAAAATAGTAAAAAAACCTAAAATAAAATTAATTTAAATTTAACTTAATTAAACTAAAGCCATTTTAATTAAATATAATAAAATAAAAAATAAATCGTTACATAATAAACAAAATAAATACGTGTATTTAAAAAAATAAAATTAAATGAAATGGAATTAATATAAATTATATTACACTGAGATGGACTTTTGCATAAAATTTGAAAAAATAATAAAGAATAACATAAATAAAACACTAAAATTAAATAAACATATATTATAAATAAAACTAAAAATATATTAAAAAATAAATTACAAAAATAAAATAAAAAATTAAATTAAGTAAAATGGTATAATAAAAATTAAAATAAAAAAATAATAAATTAAAAAATTAAATAAATTAAAATGGAATAAATTAAAATTAAAATAAATTAACATAAAAAAGTGAATGAAATAAACAAATAAAAATAAAATAAACAAAATTTTAAAAATAGTAATACAATAAAATAGTAAAAAGACTAAAATAAAATTAATTTAAATTTAACTTAATTAAACTAAATTCATTTTAATTTAATATAATAAAATTAAAAATAAATTGTTATATAATATAAAAAATAAATAAATATTTAAAAAAAATTAAATGAAATGGAATTAATATAAATTATATTAAACTGAGATAGACTTTTGTATAAGTGTTGAACATTTTCTTTGTTTATTTGTTTATAGTTTTGATTAAATTGTTTTGTTTCGATAAGCAAACAAACCTATTTTTTTCTGTTCGGTGGTTTTGTAGTTTCATACGAGTATCTATGTAACTGTATTTATGTTTTGTGTATTAGAAAAGTCTCAATATTTTTAATAATGGTGGTGATTGTTGTAGGCCATAAAATTGTTTAGTTCTTCCGTATCAAATTGCTCGGGAGAATGTTTTACACAAAATTTCAAACTCTTATTCATCTTGATACAAAGCTGAGTTTTACTCTGTCCCTAGATAAAAAAGAAGTCCGTCTGAACTATGATATTTGATGCTCACCGGCAATGAAAATATGCCAAAAGGCAAATTTAATAAATTCTTCATTATTAAAACAAATTTTTCTTTGGCATTATGCCTTAAACACAAATGTGTACGCTTCAAGCAATACTCATGTGTACAATACATACATATGTATGTTTGTATGTATGTACTATGTATATATTTCATTTTTTAAACATTTTTGCTTCTACGTAAGTTTTTTTTTTCTTAAAATGCTTTCTTTGCTTTTGCCTCATGGCTAAAATTAAATGATTACAAACGAGCAACGGTGAGAACAGAGTGCGGTGGGTGCTGAGGCGTTCATCACCAACACCTTCAGCACAGCAGAAAGCAGCAGCCTGTTCGTGGACATAGCAGACTGGTGTCAAAATCTTTGTCGTCTAATGTCGCCTTCAAGGATTTTGCTTTGCTTTGCTCTCCGCTTTCTGCAAAATTTTCTTTACTCTAAGCGATTATTTGTCAAGCATAAAAATATTTAATTATTTGTTGTTTCTTCTCTGATTTCTTTTTATTTAATTTTTTTTTTTAATTTTCGAAAATTGTCTTTTCCCTCACAGCTTTATTGGTTAGAAACTGTTTTTTTTTTCGCAAATATCACCACGTCCTCTACGCATACCACGAGAAATTCAACGACTCGACAGATATCGGTCGCATTGCTGGCCTCTCTGGTTCATTCCTCAGTTGCACTCGAGAACGCGAATAGACACACTCAGTGGCCACGAACGATTCAGCCAACGAAGAACTGAAAACGGCAACACGAAAGCGTCTAACAGTGAAAATTATTCTTAAAATATTATATTTTCAGCATTTTTCTTTTCAAAACGAAAGCAACATCAGCAAAAAGAGCCAAAAAAAATTGCATAATGAATTTGCTATGACTACTTTCACTCGGTGTTGTTGCTGTTATTGCCGTTGTTATTGTTGTTGACGGCCGCCGGTTGTATATTATTATGATTGCTGATATTTTATTTGTTGCTTGTGCTTGGCCAATACTTTTGCTTGTGTTACATATGTACATATGTACATATATAAATAAGAATATGAATTCTGACGGTAGATGGTGGTGGTTGGATGCGGTGTGCTTGGACGTCGAGGGGTTGATTTCGGTGGCTGAGTTGACTGTCAGCGCGTATACAAGCAACCTCATTGTTGTTTTTGCACTAGCTATTGCTTTTAGCTAGGGTGTTGCGCGTTAAAGGCGTACAATTTCAGCGACAGCGACAAAATTTTGTGTGTTGGCCTTTGCCTACAAAAAATATTATATAATTTTTCTGCGAAAATTTTTTCACCGAATTTTCACTGCACTACTTTTGGACTGAAGTTTATTTATTTTATTTTCGAAACACATTTAGCTGAGCTCAAGATTTGATTGTTTATATATTTTTTTAATTATAATTTTAATTTTATTTAAATTTCGCAATTCTTAGCGTCTGGAGTGTCCTTAATCCGATGCAACAACAATGATACACACTTTGAGCAGGAAAAATCTGCAAATGTCTATATGTCCAAATGTATATGATTAAGTCGACGTATTTGCACCTACCATTAAATGAGACGGCCGACAGGATTAGTCCGAAAAGGACCAAAAATGTAAACCGCCCCATAGTAAATCGGATAATCCTTTTTCTTCAATATTTCTCTCCAAGTTTTGTGAATTTCGTTAGTACTTAAACCACTTCATAAATTTAGATTTTTTTACTATATAAATATGTTAGGTTGATACAATTATTTTGTACTGCGCCCTCGTATGCTGCATTAATATAAAACTAAAATTTATATTTCGTCGTGAAATGCACTGCAAAAAAATTTTGAAAAATAAAATTTAAAATGTGTAGTTGGCCAAAAATTCAATTAATTAAGAACTGATTCGGATTGTACTATGAAAAATTAAAAAAAAAAAAAATCGAAGAGTTCAGCACATAAAGCACCAGAAAATTTCGAAATTATGCATCCGCGCGCTTGGCTGCCGTTTCACGTCGTCGTTCGCGTTTCGTTTTCGTTTAAAAATTATTTCGTTTCGACAAAAATATTTTCTCGCACATCAAACATAAAAATATTTATTTCGCATTTAATTTATTTAATTCTTCATTTTATTTATTTTTTATATCCTTTTTTCGTTGAGCAGGACATTCGTTGCTCGGGTAATCCTTTGTGTCCCTTTCAACGAATGCCAGCCAATTAGTATTATTTTTTTTTTATTTCTTTATAGTATATAAATATTTTGATTTGCGTTTTGTCAAGTGACTGCGCTTTTATTTGAATAACTGTTTTGAATATGCACCAAAATATATTTCAAAAATATATATAAGTATGAAATTTGTTACAAAAAATTTTTATTTCAATAAATATATATTTTTAATACGAGTACTACGTGTAAACGAGTCGGTCGATCTCTCCCGGTCCAAAACCAATTCGTAACATAGCAAGGAGATCTCAAAATTTTACCTTGTGACCGCGAAAATTTTTGATATTTTAATATCGAAAGTCCAAATAATTTTTCACTGACAAAATTTTAGTGATTTTTGAGTTAAACTCAATTTGAGTACTAAGCGGTTGTCTGTGTAGAGAAAACCACTAATTTAAAAGCAAATTCGAGTGCTAATGCCTGTCGTGTGCTCACTTACGAGAAAGAGCGACACTGTGATTGAGATTTGTAGAAACAGCATAGAACTATAATGATAAGACAATAGCTAACAAATCGTCTAAGTGAGAGAATATTCATATACTCTTATGTATGCATTATTGATTTATGATTTATGATTTATGATTTATGATTTATGATTTATGATTTATGATTTATGATTTATGATTTATGATTTATGATTTATGATTTATGATTTATGATTTATGATTTATGATTTATGATTTATGATTTATGATTTATGATTTATGATTTATGATTTATGATTTATGATTTATGATTTATGATTTATGATTTATGATTTATGATTTATGATTTATGATTTATGATTTATGATTTATGATTTATGATTTATGATTTATGATTTATGATTTATGATTTATGATTTATGATTTATGATTTATGATTTATGATTTATGATTTATGATTTATGATTTATGATTTATGATTTATGATTTATGATTTATGATTTATGATTTATGATTTATGATTTATGATTTATGATTTATGATTTATGATTTATGATTTATGATTTATGATTTATGATTTATGATTTATGATTTATGATTTATGATTTATGATTTATGATTTATGATTTATGATTTATGATTTATGATTTATGATTTATGATTTATGATTTATGATTTATGATTTATGATTTATGATTTATGATTTATGATTTATGATTTATGATTTATGATTTATGATTTATGATTTATGATTTATGATTTATGATTTATGATTTATGATTTATGATTTATGATTTATGATTTATGATTTATGATTTATGATTTATGATTTATGATTTATGATTTATGATTTATGATTTATGATTTATTATTTTTGGTGTCCGTATGCATTATGGAGAGAGTAATATTTTCTTTCCACTCATTTGTTAAAAGTAGAAAACTTGTTTTACTCAATCGCAAAAAGTACTCACAACCGTCTACTCTAACATTTGGAATAATTTGGCGTGCCGATTTGAGTGAAACTAAAATGAGCAACAATACGACAAAGGTTGAGGAGCAGAAGAAAGGCAGACAAATGTGGAAGGATTATCTCTGCTTTCTTTAGACGAAGAAAAAGATGCAGAAATGGTTCGGAATATGGATAAAGAGAAAGCTATAGCAAAAAAATTAAAATATTTTAAATACAGATACACACATATAAAATATATCAGCGCGGATGTGTGCGTGCTGCTAAGCCATTTGTTATATGCCAAATTTTATTTCGCTTTATGTCGCAAATACGTCAAAAGCATTCGCGGTGTAATTTTGGTAAGATTAGTTCTGAGACTGGAGATGTATGTGTGTTTGCTTTGATTTTCAGAAAATTTTCAAATAATGAAAGAACGTTGGAAAATTAATAGTTTAATTTACAGCACTGTTGGCCAACTAACATATTGGTGTTTTCTAATTCAAGTTTCGAATTATTATTATTTTTTATTATAATAAAACACCTACCTGCTAGTCTTGTTCCGGTTTTCGGCCAACTGCCTGTCCGCTTGTGAGAATTATTTTACTTAATTCCCTTAATCTGTTTACACATTTTTATTTATAAACTTCATAAAACACAAGAAATAATGCCTTAGATTTGGAACAAGTTATTCGACATTGCAAAGTGTGTGTTGTTTTTGCTATGTAGAAGCACAAATCATAAGCAAAAATGTGGCTAATAAATTGCACAGCCTAGACGAAGCGACTTTGCCGAAGCTATGCGAGAAACGCATGAATGAAATTCAGTGAAAATGTGTAGGTTGTGGAGAATTTTGTCACAGTTTATCTTCTACATTGACTCACATAGAAATGAGTAAGATTGTTGAATAAGAGATGAAAGAAAAATAAATAATAATTATTTTTACACTTAACTAAAGAAAACTTATTTCAAAGGCAGGATGGGATTAAAAGTTTTTGAATAAGACAAAATTTCAAAATTAAAAACAAAAGCGAAATCCTTCATTTATTATTTTTTTTGTTTGTCGTTAACTGAAGTCTTACACACTATAAATATAATTATCGTTTAAATATATACATTCATTCGTTCGCATCCTTAAACACTAAATACTAATGCTACTTACATAAATATTTATTTGTAAAATACATAAATCAAAAATTTGAAATTTACTTCGTTTCATTGGACAAGGCTTTTTTCTTAGTTTTGGTGCAATAATAACGGTCACTATTCTCTATCCAATCGCAAACATTCAAAATTGTGTGGAAAGCTGTGCCCTCCTTGCACTCGAACTCGACCGGTTCGCCGTGTACGCAGCGGTAATACTGAGAAAAAAATGTTTTGTTGTTACTAATCAGTAAATAATACATAGTTAGTTAGTAATACTACATATACCTAAAAATTAGCGATAATAAAATAAGTTGATTAAAATAAATTTGGAAAGAAAAAGTTAACAAGTTATTTTAAATTTTCTTTTTCTTTAAATTTATTTACTGTTATTATGATTATTCTTCAAAAACAACAAATAACAAATTTCGTAAGCTCACCTTTTGACAATCTGGATGCGGTATAAAATCTTTATTGGTACAATCAATATCGGGTTTCGCATGTCCGCCTACAGGGTCTATAATCTCTGGTTTTGGTTCTAAAACTTCTAATTCGCCAGATTCCTCACTGGTCGATAATGGTGGGGCCTCTGTTGTAGTGGTAGTGGAGGTTGTTGGTCTTGGCTTAGGTCTCGGCTTAGGTTTTTTGGTGCCTTTTGAAGGTTTCTGAAAAGCAATAAAAATGATTTTTGTGTGAAGAACATTGGCATGTCGTTCAGCAAAGAGTGTTAACTTAATATATTACTATTCCTAGTTTATCAGTCAAATACTGTTCTTATCAAAAATACTACTTTCTTGTTTTATTTGAATTCATTTAGTTAAATTTAATTTTATTTTTTTATTTCATTTAATTTCTTTTATTTTAATTTTATTAATTTATTAAGTTTAGTTTAATTAATTTATTTTATTATTTTATTTTTATTTTCAATCGAATTGATTTTGTTTAATTTTATTTCATTTCATTTTATTAGACTTTTTGAATTTTATTTATTTTCATTATATTTGTTATTCATTTTATTTTACTTTATTTCAATTTATTTTATTTTGTTTTAGGTCATTTAAGTTAATTGTTGTCTTTTTAGGGTTTTTATATTTAGTTTAATTAATTTTTTTATTTTATAATTTTTGTAAATTATACTATTTTGATTTATTTTGTTTTTTTTAATTATATTTAAATTTTTTTGTTTTAGTTTCTTATTGATTTAATTTTTTTTTTAATTATTCTATTTTAATTTATTTTATTTCTTTAATTGTATTTTATTTTAATTTATTTTATTTTAGTACACATTGCATTATTTTTTTAGGTTTTATATTTATTTAATTTAATTTAATATTTATTGTTTTTGTTTTCTATTTTACTTTATTTTAAGTTATTTAATTTAATTGTGGCTTTTTTTTGGTTTTTATGTTTGATTTAATTACTTTTTTTATTATTTTATTTAATTTTATTTTTTTAAATTATTCTATTTTATTTTATTTAACTTTCTAAATTATATTTTAATTTTTTGTTTTATTTTTTTACTAATTAATTTTTTTTAATTGTTCAATTTTAATTTATTTAATTTTTTTAACCTTATTTTATTTTATTTCTTTAATTTAATTTTATTTTCTTTTAGTACGTGTTACTTTATTTTTTTAGGTTTTATATTTATTTAATTTAATTTAATTTTTATTTATTTTGGTTTCTTTTATTTTATTACATTTTATTTCATTTAAATTTAAAATTTTTTTAATGTAATTTAATTTAATTTTAATTTTTTTCTTTTCTTTTCTTTTTTTTAGAATATTTTATTTTATTTTGTCTAATTTTTTGCTTTTATTTTTTGTTTTTTTTTATTAATTTTATTTTATTTAATTAAATTTTTTCCATATTAATTTATTTAAGTTTAGTTGGTTATTATTTTATTTCATTTTGGGTTTTTTTAATGTAATTTTTTATTTTATCTTTTGCTCCCTCATCACTCTGCTAACGCTCCGGACATTTTTAGCGCACTCGCTAATTGTGTGCCTTAATTTTCTATTTTTGCGGAAGCTAATTTCGCAAACACAAGCGCGACGACTATAAATAGGGAATTGTGTTTGGCTTAGCATGGCCCAGTGAAGCAATGCTATGCGAGCATCTAGTACAAATGTTGATACATATGTATGTATGTATGTATGTATGTATGTATATCATCTCATACGCAGATTCTTAAACTTAACCAAAAAAGCAGAGCAAACATTTTTGGGAACTACATAGGTATATGTATGCAAGCCAAAGACTGCAATTACAACTACACTTAAGGAACCTGTGTATGTCGCACGGCTCTAATCAGCTCTACCATATATACCACTACTAATATCTCCATGTATATATGTACGAGTACACATTATATGTTTGTGTGATATGTATGTTTGTTGCAGCAGAGGCTCACCTTGGTAGTTGTTGTTGTGGTTTGCTGAGCTAGCGGCCGTAAGGTTGTTGCTGTTGGTTTTGGCTTCGGCCCCTTCGTAGTGACATCTTGTGACACGAAGTTGGCCTCATCGGGATTTGGCGACGTCGCTGGTGGCTTTGCCCACTCGGGCTGCAAGAAATAAACAAGAAAGATAATAAATTACAGATGCTTTGCAAATTAATAATAAAATAAAATGATGTAGAGATTTTGCCACTCGTTCTTGGCAGCATTCGCCTGTACGTATGTACGTTTGTATGTGTGAGTGAATATTTGTGAAATGAAATTGGACGAAGAAATGAAAAAACTCTTGAAACCGTTAATTATTCACAAGCGCTAAACTTGGCACACTTACCCGCGGCGTCGTCTCACGCGTCGGCTCTGGCACCTTGTAATCGTGCATGTTGTCATAGAGAATTTGCATCAGCGCATTCTCGCGCCCACACAACCCATGGAAGTCATCCATGTCGATGGCCCAAGTCATAGCGCCCGCATACCCCTTTTGCTTGATGTAATCCATTTTAATTTGCACCGACTTTTCATTCTCATAACCGACCCACTGCGTGTCCTTGTACGTGTATGGCACCATGCCTTGGTCATCCCATTGCACGGTCCAACCCTTCGATCCATCCTGTACTTCCGTACATATTTCGTAGTAAGCGAGGAAGCCACTAGCATTGGTATATGGCCCGGGAGCGCCACCGCCAGCTTCTTTGTTGATGTATGTGCCCATGTTGTAGTTTTTGTTGGAGTTACTCAGAGTGTAAGTACGTCCGTAGAATGGCACACCTACTACTAATTTATTCGCAGGACAACCCATTTCTTCCCACAACCCAAGACCATCATTCTACAAGTAAGAAGAAAGTAAATATTTAGTCACCAATCGCAGCTTCCACTTCGTTTCATCAACACAAACCACATTCAGTTTCTCATATGCCCACTGATCATGTTTGCGCTTGTAAAGTGGACTGTGCACATCGGCAAAGCCAGCCCAATTGCCGCGCAGATCATAAGTCATAGCGTGTATGGCATCCAACAATCTGTAAGAAGACTTTGCTCAATACAACTAAGGTTCGTCTCCTAACTTCTTCTACTTACTCGCACAACTCGGGTACATGATAGCCCTCCTGTAGTCGGAATTTCGCCACCGGCACCGCCATTGTTATTTCCCAACCACGACCTTCACGATCAAAAGCCCGGCGCAGCTCCTGGACGAAGTATAAAAATTTGTCCTTATCACCAAAGGTGCCACCACGATCGGTTGCACCCGGATACTCCCAATCCAAATCGAAACCATCGAAGTCGTATTCCTTCATGAATTCCACAACACTGCGTATGAAACTTAGTCGTCGCTCACGTACTGCCACCATTTGCGAATACTTCGAGCCACCCTCAGCCCATCCGCCAACAGCTACCTGAAGCTTGAGATTCGGATGCTTTTGACGCAGTTGTGTAAATTTGCGGAAACCATTTTGTTCTACATCCAATTCGGGATCAATCACCAATATATCCCAGCTCTTATCGTTCAAACCAATAAATGAGTAGACCAAATGTGTGCAGAGATCTGCGGGCACATCTTCGAGCCCATATCGTCCAACACCGGGACGATACACTGCCCAATTGCTGAAATAGCAAACTATGCGCGCCGTTTGCTCGTTGGCGGTTGTAGTTCCGAGTGCCACTGTTAGCGAAAAACAGAGCAACAACAGTTTAAGGGGTGGATCTGTGGAAGAAAATTAAAAGAACAGGTAGGGTTATTGCATTGTCCATAAAAGCTTGTCTTGAGAATAACGACTATTCTTTATAGAGAATATAGGAAACTCCAAATATCGAAATAAGTGAAAAATCTTTTGAAATGAAGTCAGATTTGGATAGTAGAAAATCATCCAAAAAACTAAATCGATATGCTTGAATTTTGGTTTTAAATAAAATTTTTCTAATTAATTTTTTTTTAACCAAAAGATTCAAATAATAATACTACTCGTTATGTGTTTTAAGGTACATAATTATAGTATTACGTTACTTATTACCAACAATGCGAATGCCCATTCTACGCATACCTACTCGTTATCGCCTATCGAAAATGTAAGAATGCCAGTGAACAATAAATGAGGAGCTCTAACGCCACAGCTGCGCCACTTAATTAAAATTCTGCCTGCAAACTACATTTCAAGAAGAAAAACACTTCCTTTTTGCACTTTTTTCTATGCTACACATTTCACAATCAATTACAGCAGTGCATAAAATAAATAAATAGAAATATAATTGAATACCCAACAAACCCTTGTCGTGAGATAACCAAGGGATTCGCAATCGCAAATATTTCACTTATTCTCTAAAAGAAGCCACCTCACGAAAATTAAATGTATAGTATGACCTCATCGTAACGATAAATTACATGTTAACCAAAAAATTCAATCAATCGTTTTGGTTTGAACGTTTGGAAATGTTATCGTTTAAGCAGTTATCGAATTGCTGTCGTTAATGCTGAATCGTTAATAGATAATGTTAAACGTACAGATTGAAGTGTGCTGTTAATAATAGGAAGCAGTAATTTTAAAATTAAAACTAACAATGATTTTTTGCCATTTCAACATTAACAATTTCATTTCGTTTCGATAACATGGCGCCGAAACGAAATAAAATCATTTCCTTAAGTTTATATTTCATATTAACCAAACGAAATGGCATCGTTTCGTTAGTCGACTATCTCTGATGTAAAGTATATACTTTTCTGTTACGTTTCTCCCAAAGGATTTTTTCGAAGAATTTTTTTTCCAAATTTATGCCTTGTAGTTGTACCAAATTCGAAACAAGCCCAACCACTATATTCGAGGAAATAATTTTCTAAAGCTTGTCTCGAGTTCGTAGCCAACAGGCTTCGTTTTTGGGTTTATTGGGAAACAGTACAGGCGCTACAACAATTAACGCATAATTATTATAATGGCAAGTATCACTTAGCAATTAAATCGACAACAACAACAACACTACTATAAAACACTAAAGTATGTATGTATATGGTGGCCACCGTTGCCGAGTGGTTAGCGGTGGTTACTACCGTACGGAAAGACATGGATTCGAATCTTAACCGAACCCACGAACGGATTACGTCGGTAGAGAAGTGGTGATCATTAACTTCGTTGGGCTTGGGAGCATGCCAAAAATGGACACCAGCAAAGAATGAGAATGCGCTATATTCTACAATTTTTCTTCGATAAAGGCGAAAACGCGAGTCAGGCAGCTAGAAACGTGAAAAGTATTTATGGTCCTGATACTCTAATCGTCTAACTGTCGAAAATAATGGAAAACGGTGAGTCCGATCGTCGTGGGAGCACTCCTCCGAAGCCATTTAGCACTATTTAAAAAAGCAGAGTACACAAAGAAGCTCGATATGTGGGTGCCACATGTGTTAACGAGAAAAGAACTCATGGACCGAACTTCCATTTGTAAATCGCTGCTGAATCGTGACATAATCTGAAGCGGATGGTGACTGATGACAAAAAGGAAATCACTTACAGCAACATCAAATGAAAACGGTAGTGGTTAAAGGGCAATGAGTTGGCACATACGGTCTTCAAGCCAGGATTGAGGTCCAGGAAGATTTTGTTGCGTATTTTGTGGTATTAGCAAGGAATATCATCCACACTATAAGCTGCTCCCTTGTGCTGTTAGCAATTGGACAGTCTGGAGGAGGCCATCGCCTAGATGAGCCTGGCTTTGGCCAAGAGGAGAGAATTTCATCAAGACACCGCCAGACCGCACACATCTATAGTTTCTCGCTAAAAGTTCCGTGTATTTGGTTGGAAGGCTGTTATGTATCTACCTTTTAGTGTGGACCTCGCGCCAAGTGATTACCATCGGTTCCCGTGTAAGACGAATGACTTAGCTGGTGAAGAATCGGCCTCAAGGGAACCTCGTGAAAATCGATATTTCCATGTTTTTACCGATAGGGACTATAGTTTCTTTGAAAGAGGCTAATGACCTTACCTTAGAAATGGCGAAAAGTTTTAGAAGAACACAGTGCACATTTTGCATAAATCGTATAATTTTAACTATGGTGAATAAAGTCTTCAATTTAAGCTTCTCATAAAAGTCCGTCAGCTATAGGTGTCATTTGTTGGAAAAACCTCCCATTACCTCCCACCTCATCTCATCATATATTGTAAGAGAAGCTCGGCCGAAAATTGCTTCAGCGGTTATAATGCGCCAAGCATGTATACATATATATATATATATATATATGAGCGAATAAATTGTGTAATGATCTTAGCCGCACATTTTTATTGTCATTACCGTGACGTTTTGGCTTTGACGTTGCCAAAAATTAAAGAGAATCCACCAACAGTTGTGCATATAAAATATGTAATAAAATAGAAAAAAAAAAAAACAACAACAACATTGGCGAGCAATATAAATCAAATGAAAACATATTTATGCATGTAAATTAAACTGAATTTGAAGGAAAACATTAAAAATTAAAAGAATGTTCACATTGCGCATTTAGGTATTGGTATGTATGTACTCGTATGTACCTATGTATGTATGTAACCATAAGTGTATGGTCTTTATGCGTCGCTTTTCTTTTATTAAATGTCGAAAAAATCGTTGTCTGAATTTTAAAATTTATCATTTTGTTATCAGCCGACAACAGACGCTCATCACACATTTATACACACACACGCACGCACGCACACTTATGCAAATTTTCTCGGCTTTTCGCTAGCACTGTGACTGCGTGTGTGTGATTGTTTGTTGTTTGTTGTTGGGTGTTACTCAATAAATATGCAATGCGGCTCATGTCTCAATAGTTTGTTGACGTTCTCGTATTTTACTTTATAGCCAATTATTCGGAACGTCGTTGCCCTCTTTCAGTTGCAGTTCATATACTTTTACGTACATATAACATTTGTGTGTGTGTGTGTGTTTGTGAATTTTTTATTTTTATGCTCAAACATTTTTGGTAATGCTAAGGCTATAAGCGACATCGGAAACACCCGCTTTAATAAATAAAGTAACAACATGACATTAGTTATTACACTAAAGTGCAATAAAAAGGCATTATGAGGCAATTAAGTTTCCTATTTAATCAATGACTTTTTCAATTTCTCATTTTAAATTTTTTTTTCTTCAAAACGTATACAAGCGAGTTCAAGTATACGTGTATATCAAATAAAGTTCTAATGTAAGTTTTTTATGAAAGCAAGTCACATAGGATTAGTTTATATCATTAAGTTAGGTTAGGATACAGTGGCTATCGATAAATCATGACCTATGCTTGAATAAGACCCATTATAGCATCACAAATTCCTCTCAACTGAGTTTCGCTATCCAACCACCTCAATACTCTGATGAATCTCTTTACTATAATATTTACGACGACTATCCTTTTGTAGCATCTCCTACAAGGAGCGTTAATCTTTCTACATATCGTCCTATTGAACAGTTGCCTGTCAGACTGGCATTGGACATATCCTCTACTTTTGAGATTTACATTACTAGTGATGCCCGATATGAGAGAAGGTCTGCACTATTTTGCCCTTTCTTGAAGAGATTGGCGACAGTCCAGTGCAATTGGAGGAGGAGCTCGGCTACAAAGCGCCAATTATATATATGGTATATGTATATATATATATATATACCTTCTGCTCAAATATAAACGGAGACTTTATCCATAACTCGACAAGGACAAGACATATGGCCATACTTTTTTTTTTGCTTAGGTTGGCAGGACTGTTATATGTTTACATGTCAAATTTGAGCGCGATCTGTCACATAGTTTTTTTTTACGGCACTATAAACAAGTGAACCTCGAGTGTGTTTTTCGAATTTTACTATGGAAATTAACGTTGAGCCAAAGAGTTTGTTTGAAATTTTGTTATTCCAATGGAATAAGTGCGACGGACGCAATGAAAATGTTGCAGAAGGCATATGGGGAGTCTTGCCTATCACGTGAACGTATTTTTGATTGGTATAAGTCGTTCAAGGACGGCCGTACATCGCTGGAGAACTTGCCCCATGATCCTCGAAGAAAACGTCGAAAAAGTAAAGAAAATTGCGTTGGAAAATCGTCGTGTGACTGAAAGAGAGATAGCTAGTGAGCTCAACATATCAAATGGATCCGCTCATAGCATTATTCACGATGTTTTGGGCATGAGACGTGTGTCTGCTCGACTTGTTCCAAAATTGTTGCTCATACGTCTCGACTTGTACGCGATTATTTGACCAAAAACAACGAAAATATTGTTCCGCAAGCACCGTATTCACCCGACATGGCATCGTGTGACTTTTTTCTTTTCCCTAAACTCAAATTGCCGCTTCGTGGAAAGCATTTTCAGTCGATTGAAGTCATAAAAGAGAGTTCGAAGAAGGAACTGAAAGCCATACCTAAAGCCGCCTACCAGAAGTGTTATGAAGATTGGAAAAAAACGTGGCATATGTGTATCGCCTCTAATGGTGACTATTTTGAAGGGGATAAAATAAATATTGAAGAATAATTAACCGTTTTTGTTTCATTGAGCAGTCTCGTATATTTGAGCAGAAGGTATATATATGCAAGGATGATAAGCATAGTGAATAGGCGTCAGAAAGGTATTGGACTCATCTTTTTAGGGCATGTTAGTACCAATAAAATGTTTCGATACTAGAAGTTTGGGATCTAGATTTATTACCATTTGCGGGAAAATTAAAATTTGTGGAGCGATTGCTCTAAATTCCGGATGTGTTCTAAACTACATTACTAGTTTCAAAAAAAAAAAACGAAAAAAAATTAAGAGCTTTATTGGTTCACAAGATTCATCAAAAAAAAAAAGCGAGTTTTCGATAAAAATTTTTCTTATGTGAGTTTTTAAGCATTTTGGAAAAATTTTGCAACTATTTTTTCAAATTTTTTACTTCATTTCATTTCACTTTCTATGGTTTTACGGTACGATATATTGAAAGAAATTAAAAATTCTCTAGAATATTATTTTTGGCTTAATTGCATTTAAGTGAGTGTTTCTATGGTTATTTGTTGTTTTCATTAAGACAGTATTTTGTTATTTGATTGAAGAAATATTAGGAGAAATGCCCTGAAAGATAAGCCCAATTCACAATGCTTATCGTCCTATTGCATTTATTATTTATATTTTGAACTATTTATTATTTAATATTGTCCTTTTTTTAAATGTTTCACGCATACGTCTTTTCTAAAGTATGTTAGGGAAAAACAATATTAAATATAAAATAAAGTCTATAACTCAACTTTCGGCACTTTAAAATACTTATTGCAAAAAAAAATTAATTTTCAAAATAATTCATTTCAAAAACAATCAATTTCTAACTTGAAAATTTTCGTGGCATATTTTTATTCAATCAGTGAAAATTCTTTAGTTCTTCCTATAACTTTTAACACATACATAAAATATAATATTATAAATTTTCAACTGCTTCTTATGTCTATTAGCAAAATGTTTTGTTGTCTCAAAAACCTTTTTATATTTTAGAGTTTATTTTAACACCAATTCACTTAGCACTTCACACACTTCCTACGCGTACAAGTCCTCGACGCAAACACTTGTGCTTAGGTGCATTTCATTTCCACAGTATTTCATTCAAAGTTAAGAAGTATTACACTCGAAAACTTAAACCTTTGTAATGCGAAACTTTTATTTCCAATGCCCAGTACTTTCTCCACAGCTCTTACCCATGTTTTGCGCGCGAAGTTTCTGCGTCGAATGACAGACGATGCGCACATGCGTTACGTTTTTATTTGCGTTTTACCGCCCAAACGTCATTCAGCGAACTACATATATCCATGTATGTACGAGTATGTATGTATATGTATGTATGTATGTAACTGGCGAGCGTGTCGACGCAAGTAATTTCTACCACTTCCCATTGGATTGTCACCCGCGCAGGTGACGGACGATAAGTAACAGTAAAAACAGAAACATAACAAAAATAAAAACAGAAACAGAAACAAAAACAAAGTTTTGTATAATTTCAAGCCATGGCCTGATAATATTTATTATGCGTTGCGGTGCGTTTCGTTACGGGCCCCAACAATTCCTTCCACACATACGTACGTACCTCACTACCTCTAAACATGCATACAAACAAACTCAAGCATGTGTAAAAGAACGTAGGCACGCTCTGTCACCAAAACAAACCGCAGCAGCTCATTATCACTTTGTATTTGTTTTTGTTTTTGTTTTTTTTTTTTATTTGCACTCGTTTTCGAAAATTTCTTCGCCGCTTTCTGGATGCTGCTACCCACGGGTCCAAGTACAAGTGTGGCTCCGGCGAAACGGCTCAGTTGCGCCGCGGCTCTTATCTGCTTATCTTACAAGCTGTGCGTGTGTGCGTGCATTTGTTTGAATATATATATATACGAGTATGTATATATGCATATTTTGCTTGTTATTATTTTGCGAGCAACTTTCTTCGTCTTTTGTTATTCAAAAAATCTAGAATTACAATTGCAAACTCGTTCGGATCGAATTTCCAGTCAATTCAAGCAGCTAACGCGCACCGCATGAATGTTAACCAGTCTCCAGCGGGTACCGTCCTCCGCCAGCGGTGCTTCAGCGCGAGAGGCGCGTTAAACCAGCCTTTCTGTGGTTTTTTGTTATCAACATTGAAAGAAAGAAAGAAAGAAAGAAAGAAAGAAAGTGTTGTTGTTCATACCCATTGCGGTTTTGCGCGCCACAACAATCAGCGTAAGGATTTGAGTTTCTTTCCAGAACAAAAAACAAATAAATCATCAGATTAAATAGCAAACCACCGTTGCATTTTGTTCCGTTGCAAGCATCTTGAATGGTTGGTGCTCCTCGACACCAGCAGTTCGTTGCACTTAATGGCTTAGTGGGCAGGTGCTAGCCAAACGAATTCGTGAATAAAACATTTGAGACATTTGGGTTAATGTGAAATTTGATCTTTGTGCACATTTTATGGTACAATCTCGGCCATGCCGAAGCCGTCAAACCTTTCATGACCGCATCAACTGCATATGTGGTTTTCATTAAGGACTAGATATTATCAAAGCCAAACAAATCGGTTAATCGGACTATATGATAGAGGCCTCCGATTTGGATGATTTTCGAAATTAAATGAAATAAAATATCAAATTTCATGCCTTCAGATGCTTTTTGAATGGATTCTTTTTTACCCAGAACCATACATATATCTGAAGAAATCGGTATATAGGGGTTATAGTTCCGATTTCGATCATTTTCAGCACCAATATGTAATCCATCATATGAGCACAAATAGCGCTATAGTGGTCTATTTGGCCGGTTCCAACAAATGATTTAAATGTAGCAGTGCATCTGGGAACCAAGTTTATTTGAAATATTTATAAAGCTAATAATTTATCTAAGCTCGTTAGTCTGACCCGATCTGTATAAATTTTAATGGGTTTATCTACTCCCCTTCTGGTTCTTACATACTTCGGACCACAGTTAATATACTATTTCATGTGCGTTTGAGGTATAAAAATATGCAATTGTTGAAAAAAGTAAACAAAGGCAACCGAGGCAAAGCCAGTCACAGTCCGATAGGTGGAAGAGAATGTTTAGGAGAAGGGAAGGTGAAGGCGGGGTGATCATTCCTTTTTACACACTGTAATAAATGAAGCTCAGGTGGAGCTCCGGGTGAGAAACTTGGAGATTGACCCGAGACCGATCCATACTTGATACAGTCAGATGATTCTCAGCTGGCATAATGACTATTAGAATCGTTGCACAAAGGTTCGTGCTATTCAAAGGTTTTTCTAGATGATTTTAAAGGAATGGTAAAGTTGAGCTCGCCATTAGGAATGGGCTATTGATAACACCTCCTGTCAATTTAGTTAAAAGTAAAACTCCTAACATCTACGCATTCCAGTGTATACTTCATATCGCAAGTTGTTTGGACTCCACACAACTGCCGAAATGGGCCTAACAAATAATGTGAAGAGAAATTTAGTCATGTATGGGTCATTGAGCTCAACGTTAAATGAATGGTAAGACGCCTTTTGCCTTGTTAGCTCAAGAATAAATCTAGCTTGGAGTCCATTGTGGCACCTACTCGTAAATCGATGAATTCGGTAACTTGTTCAACATTGTGATTAAGTAGCATATAGGCGAAATATTGGAAAGATTTTCTGGAGAAGCACACATACCTATATTAAGTTATTCGCATCGCACCACCCCACAAATTTATATATTTATATATTTAATGGAACGAACTGATGTAAAGAGCACCATGACACCATCTGCGTACATGAGTATTTTAGAATGAAGAACAACATTTGGAAGGTCATTGATGAATAAAAGGAATTGTAAGAGCCGAAGGGATTGCTTTTAGGAACACCAGATGTTATTAATGCTTCACGTTTCAATATTTAAAAAATATTCTTTGCTTTCTGCCCATTAAGTACGATGAAATCCACTTGAGAAAGGAAGGTGGAAACCCGAAATGATCAAGTTTAATGTGAAGTGAAGACCGCGAGGGACTTTGTCAAAGGCTTTTCTGAAGTCGTTGTAAATATGATCAGTCTGGTAAACATTTTTAAAATCATCACTGACATGGTTTAAATTCTAATAGGTTGAATAGGATAGATTTACTTTTATAAAACCGGTTTTAATAGATGTCACTAAATGATCACATAGAGTGTTCTAATTGTTCTGTTAAAATAGCACCGAAAATTTGGACATAGAATATAACTTTTCAAGCCCCGTAAACTTGTTACTGAAGATCTACATTATTTATAGTCTCGTATTATTGTTTACGAGTATCTGCATTATTTCATTACTCTCCATTTGCTTTTTTTAGTACAAATAAAATTCAGATAACAAACTAAACAAGAATACTATCGTCTAGTTGCATCTCTTGTTCACCTCGCGAGATCCGTGACTGTCTCTAATGGAACAACAGCGTCGAGATTGTCGAAAGTGCATTATTCTGCGGGAGATAAGATTGTTCATTAACGACATGAAATAAAATACTTATTGTTTGAATATTGAATTATTTGTTTTATTATTTATTTTCTGGTATAAAAAGATATACCATAAGTAATATGGAACACAACAAACTGCGAACTCAGAACTTAACTATAGGAAGAGGTTAAGATAGTTTGATAACTTAAGTGTTTATAAAAATGGGTAGATAATTATAAAAAAATATATAAAATGAGAATGAATGTAAATTGTAGAAAAGTAATATAAATATTAAATTAAGTTAAATTTTTTATATTGATTTTCGCATTCCCTAAGCGAAAAGCCACTCCTTTGTTCTAGGCTTGCATACCTACATTAAGGTCCAACAGCGCCATCAAACGTAAAACTACCCGCAACTGCCGTATATTAACGTGAGGGAGCTAACATAACAACGCACTGAATCTTATCAGTTTTCGGCGATTTGTCGCCTAGAGTCAAGCAAGCCAGACTTGGATCCTGATCAACTTCCGGAAAAGAAGTGCGCTGGTTACATTTATTTATTCACCTATTAAGAAAATCTTATTAGATATTTATTAGATGCGGAAGACAGACGCTTTTTGCTTAACTTTATAACCTCCGAATGAAATCACAGAACTACACACAGGTACATAAATATATTGTGCCACAGAGTATAGAGAGAGGGAGAGGGAGTGTGAGAGAGAAAGGGAAAGAGGGAGAGAGAGAGAGGAGAAAGAAGAAGAGTATATATTCTATATATGACCAACAGAAACGAAAACAAAACTTGTCCCGCTGTAGCTTGCGTTTGATGAGTGATGAGACTTATTTTGAGATTTTCAAAGACTTTAATCTTAAAGAAAAGAGGTTTTACTTCAGAATGTAAGAGAACTTAAAACAGCAATTGAGTAGCGTAAATATTTTGTTCTAAAACAAAATCACAAAAATCGGAAAAGTACTATTTCGGCTATGTCAGTGTAGCATTTTTACATAGAAAGCTTAGATTCATAACAAATTCCTATGAATCTGTACGCCAAATAAAACAAGTTATTAACTTAAACCTTCCTCAAAAATCTGTCTATGTTTGACTGAAAAACCACAAGAAATCCTTCCAACAGTTTTTGAGTTTATCACAAACAGACAGACAGACGCGGAGTATTTAAGGATATTGAAGGGATAAGTACGTGCATATCTTAAACGGATATGGGTGATTATTTCCAAATTTTTTATTTGAAATAAAATTTATATGGCTTTTCAGAATGCCTTTTACACTGAAGAGCGTTATAGCCGAAAACATGTTTGAGAGGGTTCCCAGCCTTTACACTTTCCCCTTACTCTATCTTAGTATATAGAAATTGTTACATTATATGTATACAAATTTTACATGCAATAATTCTAGTAACAACATTACGGAAAGTAGGAAGCAGCAAATATATTCTAAATCATGATATGGAAATTTTATGCATTGATAATCTTTCTGTAATTTTTAATAGGTGGCAACCCTTTAGTTTAATTAAGTTAATCTTTTTTCGCAATTCCAGCGAGAGTTTCTAGAAATAAGGAACTATTCATTATCAAATACGAGTATATTTTGTCATTAATTTTTGTATTTTCAGACAATAATTTTAATCAATCAATTTCCAAATCTAACATCTATATCGTACATAGGATCTGGTGTTGTAGTTGATGTTGTTGTTGTTGTCGAAGTAGTTGAAGGTATTGGCGCTAGGGTAGGTTGGGTTGGTACAGGCACACTGACTGGTGGCGCTGTGGGCTCTGTAACCGTGGGTTGTGGTGTTGGTTGTGATGGGGATGGTTGTGTTGGAGGATTCGGCTGCGGCTGAGGTCCATTATTGAAGTTTGGTGGGACTGTGAATTATAAATATGCATATATATACATATATAGTAAACCAATATAGCTCTTTAAAAACACTTTATTACCGCCAGAATGTGGTGGACCATGACCAGGTGGTCCATGACCAGGTGGCCCATAACCAGGCGGACCATGACCTGGTGGCCCATGACCCGGCGGACCATAACCAGGTGGTCCATGACCAGGTGGCCCATGACCCGGCGGACCATGAGGGGGTGACCCTGTAATGAAAAATTGCATGTGCATAAATATAATTTAAAATATTTCATGAAATTTACATGGATCTCCATAGAAGCCAGGAGGAGCTGGGGAAGATAAATAATATTTTGCACAAAATATATATAATACAAAAATAAAATTAATTGGTTTCATATTAACACACGCCATACCTCCGAAAGGTGGACCTGGATAATAACCAAATGGATTGCCTCCGTTAAAGCCAGGTCTCGGCGGTGGAGGGGGATTATGGTAACCTGATGAATAATCACTCGTATCATAATCATCATAATCTAGCGGTTTTTATGTTGTAGCAAAGCGATATGTTTACCAAATCATGAGTTGACCCAGGATGATGAGTAATGGATTATGGCGGTTAGTTGAGATATGAGAGTTTTCTATTAAATACAAATCAAATGTGAAATGCTCATTGCAAGCACCTGTGAAGGGTGGGGGTGGAGGTGGTGATGATGGCCTATTCCGGTAATGTTCGTGATGTACAACATTCGCTGCGGATGGGCTTGGACTATCACGACGATACGTATGACGGGCAACCGTTGAAAATTGTTTCTCCTGTCGATAAGCGTAATTGTTGTTATAAGCGTTATTGTTGTTGGCGCCGAAACCACCACAACCGTTAAAACCACAATTACCGCCAAAATATTGTGGCGTACGTTTGACACGTGTTGGTGCTGCTACATAAACGGCATTTGGCTGGGAGTCTTCAGCGACAAGGTCAATGTCGGAAAAGGTGCTGAAAAATAAAATAAATGTAGAGAATTGAGAAAATGCGTTAAAAGATTAAGTTAAAAAAAATAAGAAGAAAAAAAAATTAAAGTAAATAAAATAAAATTATATATATGTATATATAAAAACAGCAATAACAACAATAACTACAACAACTCACGCATCTTCAATCAGCGGTGCTCCATGCGTTTGCCAAATGACCACAGCTGCCAACAGGAGCTTTTTTAGGTGAAATAAAGAAAATTTTAGTCAAAGTCAAGCCAAGTTCGTCGCTTGAATCTTCTGTAGCCAAAGATCACTACTTACGCAGCTTAAGTGCCAAATCATTGCGCAATCGTAGGTTACCCTAAATCATACACAAAAATGCTATTTTTTTATTTAAAACAGGCTACGTTAATTTATTTATTTACTTTTGTGTTTTTTTTATTTTTTTTTGTTTTTAATTTTGTCGTTGTGCTGAAATCGAATATTTATTTCACACGTCTTCACTTAAGCGCCACCAAAGTTCGACTAAATGCGAGATTAGCTGCGAGAGCGTTGCATTTCATCGCTCTGTCATCATTTGTTTAAAAAAAAAAATTAAATAATCAGCAATTGTCAGCTTAAAAAGTGACGTCCCTTAGTGCGAAATTTCATATGCGTAAGTGTGTGTATTTGTATTAAGTAAACAGGCGTGTTTTTATTACAACAAAATACTGAGCAACTCTGAACAAAACTGGAATCTAGTGGCGTTCATCTGAGAGCTTTTCGCTATAGAAATTCGGGTTTTGAGTTTTTTAAATTTTGACTCTTGCTAATTACCATTTTATTATGGGCATTCTCCTGACATTCAACGAACTTTTCATTAACTTTTTTGTTTAGTTTTGTGTTTTGTGTTTTTTTTTTTGTTTTTTTTTTATTGTTAGTGCTGCTACTTATTTATCTAATAAATGTTAAAAATGATTAACACATATTTAGTAGCCGAAAACACGAAATCATTTCTCATTTAGCAGCAGTTTACAGAAGACAAGCACATTCAAGATATAAATATACATATGTACGTCTATTCAAGAGCTGCTGTTGTTTATATGTATTAACACATGTCTTTAAACTACAATCAATCCATTGGATAAATAGTCAAATAAGTGGTTTTGATTATTTTGACGGCTTTTACCATTTCGCTTTACCTGGTTTGGCTAACTTTTGCGTGACGTCATTGTGTGCGCTTACGATGATCTTGAAAATCAGCTGAAGTTTGCTTTGTGCTGATGTAAAGATAAATAAAACAAAAATAAAAAGAAAAAAAGAAAAATTCCAAATTGTATCAGGCCTCTTAAGCTTTTGAAAACGATTTCTTTTACAATTTATATTTTTTCATTTATTATTCACTTAAATATTTTGTACTACAATTTTTATTCTATTTTTTTTTTATTTCATTACAAATTATTACTTACCATGACCTTTGTTTTTCTAAATTTTGCTAAGACCACAAATAACGGTATTATTTGCTGCCATGCGGTTCAAATTCTAGATTTCCCAATCACTGTCACCTGTCGATTGTGCGAGTATTTCGGTCATGAAAAAGAGAGCTTGAAAAATACTAGAGGACCTTCCATTTGTCGAAAACACATCAGAATGCACAAAACAATCGGTACAATGAGTTCATAGACATATTTAAATATTCTCAACTATTTTTGGATTCTTGGCTGATTCTTTCTGATTTTTTTATCTTTCATGCATAGGAAACGGTATTAACTATGGTGCGGAGTGATTCAGCCATATCCATAATTCCGTCTGTATGTATGTTTCTGTTTGCATACAAACTTGCCCCTCCGAACCATTATAGCTTATGTAAGCCTGCTACCCAGTCTTTCCAAATTATTTGAAAAAATTCTGCTATCAAAAATATCTCCTTTTCTCCACCGTAATAATGTGATACCAGAGCACCAATTCGGCTTTCGTGAAAAGCATAGTGCTATTGTACAAATCAACCGTATAACTAATGAAATCAGGAAGGCATTCGAGCTCAAGGAGTATTGCTGTGAATCTGAAATTATCAGTGAGGAGTATCTGGTAAAAGCTGGTGTTCCGCAGGTTAGCGTCCTTGGGCCTATTTTATATATTACATACACTGCAGACATCCCATTAAACCGAAAAGTGCAGACATTTACCTTTGCGGATGACACAGCTCTTTTATGCCGGAATAAATGCCCTAAAAGAGCAGCAAAAACGATTAGTGATCATTTACTCCTCATCGAAGAATGGCTAGAAAACTGGAGAATTAAAGTTAATGAACAAAAGTGTTAACACGTTACATTTACTTTAAGACCGCAATCATGTCCTGCAATTCGCTTAAATGGTATAAGCATTCCCCAAGTATACACATTCCCCGGTATACACTTACCATAGATAGACGTCTCACTTGGAAGAGACACATAGAGGCAAAAATACTACACATGAAGTTAAATGCAGCTAGTTTAAATTGGCTTTTAAATAAAAACTCCGGTCTAAAAGTAGACTACAAATGGTACGTTCGTAACGTAAATATTCATAAAGACCTTGGTATTTTACTGGTTAAGCCTGAAATTGAAATAAGCAGGACGAAGTACTTCACAAAGCTGAGAAATCATCCAAATCCGCTAGCTAATGCTTTATGAAACCCAACAAGAAATTCCCACCTGCAGCGAAGAGATGTTCCCACCTTCTAAGGAGAGCGCCGTAGTTTGAAAAGGGCTCAGTGTTACATAACTCGAACTATCATGTTTGTAATTTAGTTTTTAAGATTTGTACACTTACGGTTAGGCTTATATTAAAGCAAATCCAGTAAATAAATGAATTGTGTATAAAAAAAAATGTACGACCGATTTTTCAGAGATATGGGTCAAAAATTTGTCAAAAAAGCATCTGCATACACACACATATGATGAATTACAAAATGGTGCTGAAAATCATCGAAATCGGGCGATTATAACATATAGTTTCCATACAAAGATTGTCCAAAAAAAATATCAAAGCGGGAAATTTGGGATTATACATTCGTATCTACAAATAAACGTTGTCACGGAAAACCATCGAAATTGGAAAACTTCATCATTTAGCCACCTTCAACCAATTTTTCAGATATGATAATTAATATTTAATCGTAAAATAAAATAAAAATAAGTTTTATATGAACACAAATGGTATGAAGACTTCAGCATGACCGACGGCAGTCTTCTTTTTTGTTTTGATTTTATTTTGTTGTTTTTTTTTTTCCTTAAAATATCACCTTTATTCAAATCGCAACCGAAATCAGTTGGCAAGAAAGTGAAATTAGAATAAAATAAACAAATAATAAAATTAATATTTTTTCAACTTTTTGTTTATCTCAACGTAAACACTATTACTTTCATTTTGTTCTGCGTTTCCTAATCCATGAATATGCATTGAATTCGATCAGATCTTAGATCAAACGATACCGTTATAATGTTATTGAGCTCACCTACTTTCGATGCTCATAAAATGTCAATTTCTGAAAACAACTTCGTTGCGCCTGTCTGCCTTTTAAGCTAATTATCAACAACGTCGCACTTTGAAAGCGTTACAATAACAAAATGTAAAGCAGCAAGGCTTACAGACATACATATTAGGAAAGATTATATAAATAATCCAATTAGACAGACACTTGTTTATGCTCGTGCGCCTCGCTGGCATGAAGAAAGTTAAAATTCACCTAATTTCTGGTTGGAAAAAAAGAATATTTATGGTAGATACGTGTGCTTGTAAATATCGTTGTCAATGACTTCCTTGGAAGCGCGGCTTGACAGCGCAACGCCTCAGCAGGTGTTGGCGTTTCGCATAAATATCTATGTTCATATATGGTATATGTATGTTATTTGCTCGTAATAATCTAACAGTGACAACTTCATTTTTGCTTTTTTGCAAACAACCAAGAAACCATATCTTTTTTCCATTACGTTACATATGTATGTACATACATATATACGTTTATTGCATACTTTGCATGCATTTTTCCATTACTTAATTGATTACATTGCACTTACAACAATTTCTCTTTATTATGCGGGTGTCTGTCTCATCGCCATGAAATGCCAATTGCATTTCTGACATATAAACATGTATATATATACATATATATATGAATACCTATATTAGTTTGAATGTATGTATATACTCGCATGTGTGAAGGCGTCTTCTCCCATGCAGTCGCTTTGTCTCTACGTTTTTAAGCCAATGTGTCTTCTGCCGCTTAGCTTACTGGAGCTCTTTGTCTTTGTTGGCCCGTAGCCCGTACATTTTCGAAATGTCGCATGAATCACAAAATCACCTCTTCACTCATACGTACAGCGATGAGCCGAAAATTGGTATTTTTTTTTTTTTTTAATTCTATTTTTTATTCAAAAATATTCATCCGAAAATATTTGCAAATACATTACCTCTTCTAAAATGATTTTTTTCCGAAATTTAATCACAAAATTTCGAGAGGTTTCTAATAAATAACACTACAAAATACCAATATATATGTCTAGAGCCAGGCGGCAATTAAAGTAATACTGCGTCAGAAAATGTACTTTAAAGCACGAAAGCAATAGTAAGGGTAGCATATATGTATAGTGGGTTCTGATTCCAGGCCACAAGGGCATTAAGTGCCATCCATCTTGTTAGTGAACTGAAAAAAGATAAACAAAAGCCGAAAAAATGGTCTCAAATAAAATTCCGCATCTTTCTTGTTTATACAGTCATACGGAGTAAGACTTGAGTGGAACGTTAGAACACCTATTCTGTCTCTGAACGGCTTTGTCCAGAACGCATCGTGGATATCTCGAAGCATTACCAGACGGATATGTATGCGTTGGATTCTTGGACAGACCAGCAACCAAAATTGGAGCAAGGAATGTAAAACCCATCCCGAGTGTATTTCCGTTATGAAAGGAGAACGTCCTCATAGAAACTCATTAGCCGTTTGAAGCTGACTGAGGAAGCAAATGCTGTAGGCTTCCCTATTTGTTATAAAAATATCAAAACGCTCGCCAGAAATTGGTGGAAAAGGTTCGGCCGAAAATCGCTTCGGCGCTTATACTAGAGTGACTGTAAGCGTAAAATATTTGAGAATTTTATGGTAGAAAATTCATTTTAAAAACTTAGTGGAATTTTCCTGAAAGGTTGACATTATTTCCACACAAAAAGTTGACACAAAAACAAAAAACGTATAAGAAGCATCAGCAAATGCCAATTTTTAGCACACCACTGTGTGTACATACTCGTTTATAGGTATGTATTTACATACGCTTCTTGGCAGCATTTCGTGTCCAGCATTTGTTGTGATTTTTAACTTCTCTTTACTGCTGTTGTTGTTGCTGCTATTGTTATTACTTTGGGTGGCACGCATGCTTGCTGACTCTTTGTCGAGAGCTACATACACGTATGTACATACTTACTTGTGGCTTTACACTTGCTTATTCACATTCACCACGAGTGGACGAGTGGCTGAGTGGCTGAGTGAGTAACATTGATCTTGAATTAAACGCTCATACATATGGAGGTGTTTGTTTGTATGAAAGTATGTATTTGTGCATATAAATTTCATCATTAAGCTCACGTGTGTGTGTGTGTGTCGATGAGTGCATTGCACGTATTAAAGATGTCGTCTGCTGTGTTCGCTTGCCAAATGCATATTAATTTTGATTTGCATAATAAAAGCAATTACGTGGTAGGTACTTTTGTTGACATTTACATTGAATTCGCTTATCACTTTTCGCATTGTTATGTATGTATGTATATGTATACTCGTATATGCATGTATGTATACGTGAGTAGCCAAATGCTTCCGCCTACTTTGTTGGCACTACAAATGATTTATAGGCGCTCACTATGCACACATACATACGTACATATTTACAGACATATTTTGTTCATATATGAGAATATATATGTATACATGTAACATACGTGTATGTTATGTTATTGAATGTTATGCCATAAAAATAATTGTGTATTTTTAATAAGTAAGAAAGTATCCTAAGAAATTTCCTTTAAAGTGTTACATCTCGTTAGGAGCCCTAAATATATATTTTCACGAGGTAACTTTTAGCTTTATTATTTTGAGCATTTGTACACATATTAAGGCACTTTTGAAGAGTGGTTAACAATTTTTTATTTAAAAAAAAGTAACAGTTTTTGAAGCTGCTACAGCAGATCTCCGGAGACCCCTCCCAAAACAAGCGTTTTGTGGTGATCATTGTATTTCTTAAGTGAATCATCTGAAATGAAAAAATCATCAAACGGATTTCGTTAAAGTATGTATAATCTTGTGATTAATCAAAGTAATTAGCCAATTTTTTTTTTACAAAATGACGGCTTCTAAAAAAAAAAACATTTAATTTTTCTTCATAATTTTGGTCTTAAATTGCAAATTAAAAAAACACCTTTCATCGGTAATGGAAAACCGCATTCATTCGTGCGGTTTTCTAAGAGAGGGCTCTACTAGTATTACTTCGCGTCGTGTTCACTTGCGGCTATATTCAGTTCAAAGGTACAGTCATTTCGCGTCGTTTTCAGCAGATGTCATTTGTTTTATCGTGAACAACAAATTGTTTCATTCATTTGAAAATGTCGAAATTTGTACCAGATAAAGTGTTTTTGCGGGGAGTTGTTCTGCCAAAAGTGGTTTGCACTGTTTAAAAGTGGCAATTTCGACTTAGACGACGGAGAACGACGCGGACAGCCAAAAAAAAATCAAGATGAAGAATTGCAGACATTGCTTGACGCAGATGCATGCCAGACGCAAGAAGAACTTGCAAAAGTATCAGGAGTTGATCAAGCAACCGTTTCCAGATGATTAAAATCAGTAGGATTCATCTAGAAGCTTGGAAATTGAGTGCCTTATGAATTAAAGCCAAGAGACGTCTAACGTCGATTCTCCATGTCGGAAATGTTGCTTCAACGCCACCAAAAGAAGTCATTTGTGCATTGGATTGTCATTGGCGATGAAAAATGGATTCATTATGCTAACCCAAAGCGCAAGAGATCGTATGTGAAGCCCGGCCAACCATCGACATCCACGGCAAAGCCGAATATCCATGGTGCCAAGGCTAACCTATGTATTTGGTAGGACCACAAGGGTGTGCTCTATTATGAGCTATTGAAATCGGGTCAGACGATCAATGGGGACCTCTACCGAAAATAATTGGTTCATTTGAAAAAGGCCATAGTGGAAAAACGACCAGAAAATGCGACCATATATATATATATATATAGAACGCAATATTTAAAATAAATAGAAAACATTGGTTTTAGTCTTCAGAATTAGATTTTTCACTGAATCATAAAATACATACAAATGTTGGGTTAATTTTGGGACATCCTATATAAAGAAATTAAGCCAAAAACCACTTTGTCGATTGTACGAAATAATATTTATTAATTGAAAGTAAAATTTGTTAATTATTTTTCCCCAAAAATCCAAAGCAAACATTTTATTTGAAGGGAGTTGAATTTTTTCTTACATATTTATATATGTATTTTATCACTTATTTGGTATCTATTTGACATATCACATGTGAAAGCGTTATTATAGGTTTGATAAGAACATTATTAAGTTTACATATGTACATATATGCAATTTATTGAACAAAATTATGTCATTGCATTTCCGGTATGCCGCATTCATTGTACACAGTTCAATAAACATTCAGACGCAGGGTGATTTCATTTCTCTGTTTGTACCTTCTCGCAGTAGAAGTAAAACATAATCGTACAGTACACTCTGTGTTAAGCAAGTTGCGCCTGGAGATATGCTACAAGCACGTTCTTTATGGAGTGGAATGGAGTCACATATAATTCAGCAATATAAGAAATGTTTCTTATTTTCATCTAGGATGAATGGAAACTTTCTTTAATCAAACCAACAACAAAAAAAAATAATAAAATTACATGAAAATTACACAACTGCAATTCAGAAGGCCAGGGCTCGAATCCTGGTCCTACCAACATCCACAAAATTATAGAAACTTTATTTAAATAAAAAATTTGGAACACTTTTTAAATGCGGTCAAGTACTCCGAGTGTATTTCTGACATGGAATAAAAGCTTCTCATAAAAAACCATCAGCCGTTCGGAGCGGCTAAGTATAAAAAGTAGATCACTCCATTTGTCGGAAAAAAATTAAGACGCATACCACAAATGGGAGGAGGAGCTCGGCCAAAAGCGGCTTCAGGGGTTACAAGGCACCAATTATTGTATGTAACTGGAAATTTTGAGGAAATAAAACTCTTGAAATGGCACGAAAAATATGAGAAATATTCAAATCCTGGGAGAGCTCTCACCACCTCTTTATCAGACGCAATAAAACACATGGCTGCATTTAAATTCCAACTATCATTTTTTTTTATTGATAACATTTTTAAATTCAATTTACAATATATTCATTTTGATGATTCATATATGTTAAGTATGTATGTATGTATGTATATTTTTTATTTAATATATGATATAGTTCGCTTAATTACTTTTCGCGCTCTTTTAAATAGTTTTTTTTTTTTACTATTTCACATAATTATTATTTCAGATATTTGTATGTAATTTGTTTATATACCATATGTAGTTATTTATGCTCATTCCATAATATATATATGAATGAACTAGCATGCGCTTGTGGACATTATATTTATGTATGGTATAATAATTATTTATATAATATTTATTAGCTGACATTACATTTATGACATTATATGATACAGCAGATGCTCATCTGACTTTCCTGTAATTCTTCGTTTCGTCATTTTCCAATTTTTCTTTCTTTTTCGATTTTTGATTAAAACGCTTCATTGACTGCTTATTCAATAGCTGTTAAAGTTTAGTTTTCACTAAAAATAATTAATATTTTTTTTTTTACATAAATACAAGGAAAACTAATTTTATGTATATATATATATAGTATATATATGTAGCGCTGGGGAAATTAAATTAATATACACTGGCAATTATTTTTTTATTTACTACAAGAAAATATGCATACATAAAAGCTAAGAAAATATATATTGCAAAAATATGAATGAAAATTAAATTGTGATTAATAATTTTATTAATTTTTTTAATTTATTTTGTTTTATGTTATTTTGTTTTATATTATTTATGTTTATTTGAATTTATTTTATTTCTTTTATTCAACTTTTTTTTTTTTTAATTTTTTTTATTGTACTATATTTTATTTAATTTTATTTTGTTTTATTTTATATGAAATTTTGTTTTATCTGTATACAATAATTTTGTAATTTTTATTATTTGTTCATTTTCCCTTATTCACACATAAACATTACTAATTAATTATTACTTAATAAAACAAATAAAAGATGTCAATTATTTGAGTTTAAACAATTTTTAAAACTAAATAATTTCAAAACTACATTTTTAATATAAAATAAAATATTTTAAAAGTATTATTTTATATAATAATAATGCTTATTTTTAATTAATGATTATTAATGCGCTAACAAATATTAGTAGCAGTACATAATAAGTCAGTTATTAATAAAATCGAATAAAATGTGTTTATATTTATTTTGTACACTTTTCAATTAAGAAGAAATAATAATGATGTAATATTTAGCATTTGTACATTTTATTGTAAATATTTATTGCAAATTATCTAACTGCTTACGTAATCAAATATAAAAAATTATAGAAAAAAAATTTACGTTGTTATATAATATTAACATTATTAAAAATGTTTTATTTATTACTAAAAAATGCTTAAATAATTACTTGCTTATTTGTAAATCATCATTTAAAATCGTTGTTTTGAACTAAAATTGTTATTTTATGATGTTTGCATACTCGTATACATATGTATGTACTATATATATGTATGTATGCAAAATTCATATCTAATGCAGAACTGTGAAAATAAATTACTCTTTTTAACCACCGTCCGTATCGTCCTCTCATTTATTTTTATGATTTCCAATATCATAGTTCAACACAGTTCGATTCTATTTATTTACTTATTTTCTTGCAATTCTGATTTTTATTTATATATATTTTTCTTCAATGTGTCTTTATGCTAATTGACCTAAAATTGTCTTTTATTCCTTGTATTCATAATTTTCTTTGCTTTCATTTATGTATGATATATACATGTATGTATGTGTGCTTATTTATATATATATATATATATGTATATGTATTAATAGAGTTTATATATATATATAATATAATATATTATACAGCTGCATCCTATGTGTATAATTGATTTTAAATTGATTTCTTCGTGTGGTTTTTGTATTCTAATTTTCAACAATATGCAGTGATCTCATAATTAAACTAACAAATTGTTCGCATTAATTGGCTTAATAATTTAGACCATCAATTTTTATATTTCTATTACTTTGTTTAAACAATTTAAACAAAAATAGTCAATAATTTTATTTGACTTTATTACTTTATATGGTATATATTTTTATTTCTTTTACAATTCATTTAATAGGTACGGAGAACGTTTGTTGGTGTGATAAATAATATAATAAAAGTAAAAACCATATTGAATGTAATTGATTGCAAATAATTTTCTATATTATTCTTTAAAATAGTTAACACCCAGCTGAGGCCTTACTCGGTTATGTTTGACGATTATCTGTGCATCCGAAAAGGAAGAAAACTGCCAACATTTTAAAATTATTGTACCATGGTTCAATTACATTTGATCCTGACATTTGTGAAAAATGCATTAGTTAAGGCATATTATATAATATGTATGTATATATGTGCGTAGCCTTTACTTCTTTACTTAGGCGCAAAATGTTGACAAAATGGATGTTGAATTAAATGCAGTTTTGCTTTCTTTGTACTCAATTGCACACAATTTCAAAAAAAAATGTATTCAGCATTATTATTTTTTTAATCAAGTTTTGTCTTATGTATGTTTGTATATACATGTTTAATATTTAATTTTTATTTTTTATTTTTATATAATATAATTTTGTTTTAATTAAGTTAGTTGAATTTATTTATTTATTTATATTACTATTGTTAATTTCTATATCTAAAATGTTCCATGAAATTCAACAATTTCTCAACAAAACTTTACAATTCAACAAACACATATATATTTATTCTTTTGCCATCGAAATATATATACTCTCACGTTCAAATTTGCAACAATACATTTATTTACATACATACACGCAAGCAAGTTTTGCACCATCAATATTAATATATTTAATTATGTATTTGTTATGTAAATTTTAGTTTGAGAATAAATTTATTTTACTTTTATTATTTAACTTTATTTTAATTTTTTCACTTCATTTCATATTATTTTACTTTACCTTTTTCATTTTATTTGAATTAATATATATATTTTTTTATTTTAATTTAATTTTATCTCATTTTTTTATATTTTTGTAACTTTAATTTAATTGTAAGATATTTATTTTTATTATATTTTATTTTATTTTAATTTATTTCATTTATTTATTAAATTTAACTTAATTCAATCAAATTGTAATTAATTCTTCTTTTAAACTTTTTCTATTTTATTTACTTTATTTTATTTTATGTTTAATAATTTATGTATTCTATTTTATTTTATTTTTATTTTTTTAATTATTTATTTAATTTCCTTAATTGAAATCAATATTAATTAATTTTATTTTTAATAATTGTATTAATATTTGTATGTTTTATTTAATTTAATTTTATTGTAATATCTTTTAAATTACTTAATTTAATTTAATTGAAATTTATTTATTAATTTATTTTAATTAATATTTTATTTTATTTCATTTTTTATTTAATTTAACTTAGTTTAATTAGTTTAATTAGTTGTAATTTATTTTTTCATTGTATTTAAATTATTTTTATATATTTTATTTTAATTTATTTTATATAATTTTTTGTTTTATTTTGTTTGTTTACTTATATAATTTAATTTAAGTGATTTTACTTTAGTGTGATATATTTTTAATTACACTTAAACTTATAGTACATACATCGTCAATTCATCTAAGAATTTAATTCGTTTCAATTTTGATATGTGACCTAATTCGTTTATATTCATATAATTCCTGTTCTAATTCCATTTTTCCGAATTATATATTTTTAAAGAATTTTCGCTTTGAAAGCGAAAATAACATATTGTATTTAAACGAGCGAAATAAATATAATTTTGGATATTTTTGCTGTGTCTTTTGGATTGTTTTCATAATTGTTAAAGATATTTGTAAGTGATTTGAAAAAATATAAATTGAAAATATTTCAGCATCCTCAGCCTCTCTGCTTTTCATCCGTCATATAAGTATGTACTCGTATATGTGTTTAATATTATCTCAATTACATGAGCTCACAAAGCAGGTTTTCAGTTAATTGAAATAAATGTTGAATGGTTTTTGCTAATTGTCATTTTTATGATTTTGTTTTATATATATTTTTTTTCTTTATGTTTAACATTTAGTTGATATTTTTATAGTGAATATATTTAATAGTCTTTTAAATTTGCTTTACAATTCAGTCATTTGAGATTTGCAGCTAAGCAAAAATAGTTAATTAAATTTATTAGTTGACTTTTTAATAGTTTTTGCAATTAATTGAATTTAAGTTTTTTCATACTAAATATTTCTTGCAACAACAATTCACCGATAATAAGCTAATTTTGTTAAATTTTTTTCAATGTCGCTTCGCAGCGCTTTTTAGCTCTCTTTAGTATTTTTTCAGCCTTTTCCACCTTTTTCAGTAGCCAAAAGGTATTTTTTAACTATTTATTTAGTGCAGCAAGATAAATGCAATAGTTTTGTATTTTGGATTCTCGTGGTTTATTGTTTCATTTACTTTTATTATTTAGTTTGCTTAATTGTTGCAGTGTTGTTGTGAGTGTTGTTATGAGTGTTGTTGTTTATAACATGTATGATAGTTTGGTGCTGTCAAGTATTAATTTCAATATTTCTAGTTATTGTTTTTTAAACTTTTGTTCCTAAAGTATTCTATAGTTGTATTTTTTTTTAGTATTTTCTACACCGTTATTCGCTCTTTTAACTGTTTTATTGTTTTTTAGCTGTAATACTTTTAATTTGTTACTATTGTTTTAGTGTTTTTGCTGCATTTTAGTGTTGTTGTGCTGTTGTTTTTGGTTTTTTAACTAAAGTAATTATCGCGTTGTTGATAAATCGGCAGTGGATCGCTTGGTGATTCGGAACTTCTTTCATCTCGTCCAGTTGGCGATATGTCGTCTAATTCTTTATACACTTGGGCCATTGCTTTTTCTGTATGGAGAATGACAATTAACGGAATAAAATTGTTATTACTTATGAATCAATAATTTAGAGTTTAAGAGAAAAAAGATAAAATCATAAATAACTGTCCGCGATTCTTTGAGAAAAGAGAAGTGTGCTTTGCTGTCCATACTTACTTATTGTGTCTGAGGTAATAGAGAAACGCGTAAATTTCTATTTATTATAGTAAAGTTAAAAACTATTTATATACGTGTTAGTGTGTTCCAAAAACACTCTAATTTACAATAATGTAAAAAAACCTTTCTAGCGCATGAACAAATATATACTTTGTTCATGATTTTCATAACACTACCGCTAAAAGTGTTAGGTTGGGATGTTTTTCGCCAATCAATTGTTAGCAGTTGATTCTAGTTGGTCTTAAACAAAAATGCTCAATGCACTAATCGGCTTTGGAGAAGCAAGATGAGAACCCTATTCTAGTATATGAAGCTTTCCTTTTGGGCAGATAATTTTTCGGACGTTACAAAAAGGCTCGCTCTATTCAAGTCCACTGGTTATGAACTAGTATCAGGTTACTATAACTATATCATTTCTTCAAATATACATAGCTTAGGTATTCCAAATGGCATCATTGAAGCAAAAAAAAGAAGCAAATAATAATAATGATGCAATAAAAAGAGGGTGTGCCTTCCGCTATATTAAATTAAATTTATTATCTAACATTTCTATAATTATTATAGGAGCAAACTAAAACTCAAGGAGCATCTGTACGAAGTTGCATTCAAATCAAATTTTCAAAAGTAATAACTATAAAGGGTGTTGGTTTTAGTCGCTTGGCTTGCAATGAGGTAATGCTTTTTTTATGCAGCTGTTACTTGATTTATACTCAGTTCGGTTTGCTAGTTCATAATGCTTTTACATACTGGGTTGGGTGAAAAGTAACCTCCTTGGGAATGAAAAATAATGTTTCTTTTAAACTTTTTTGTTATTTATTTTATTCAATGTAATCCCCTTTTAGCTCGATCCACTCATTCCAGCTTTTTTCTAACTTCTTGATCCCGTCCCAAAAGTAGTTTTCCTGAAGGTCTGCAAAATACTCCTTCACGGCGTCGATGATTTCCTCGCAAATCGGGCGAATGCGGAAGCAATTGGAGCTGAAAATAATTGATTTTAGCCATAGATGCTATGCTCTTGTGCGGTTTCGGTTTTGTCCATACTTAACATGATGCCAAACACGTCAACAATCAGCTGTCAAAACAAAACCAAGGGCAGTATGCCTAAATATGAACGGACTACCAGGCACTATAACCTTTTTTGCAGTAGCAGCGCATTCTGGCGGTCAAGGAGGTTACTTTTCCCCCCACCTAGTACTTATTCCGGAACAACGTGTGCAAGTCGTAATTCTACCTAGTAATCATGGATCGGTTTCACACCACGTTTACTCTAGTGGACAATGCCCGTCCTCAGAAACACCGTACAGTGCTATTGCTGCTGTTGAGCAGAGTTTCGAAAAAGACCCGAATGAATAAACTTTATGAAAGATTTTGCCGAAGTACATATTTTGGTTTGGGAACTTACAGAATTAAAATCGTTCAATAATTGAAGCCAAGCGCGTCGCACGTTAGGTGGATGATCACAGATCCCGATTTCAATGTTGTTCAGCGATGCAGCTCACTTTTGGTTGAATGGGTAGGTTAAAAAAAAAAATTGTCGTATTTAGAGCGCGGTTTAACACCGCTGGATTATTTTTTGTGCGGTTATGGCCTCGATCATTGCCACTTTCGAAAAGAATATTCGCCTCATTACTGCTGGCATTTGGTCCCAAAAATTCAAGCCAGCCGCAGCTGTCACTGGTAAAAAGGCAATTTAAAACATATGGCAAATTCTTTTCTTTATATTAAAGCATATAGCTTGGTTCTTGGTCACAGAACTAAATTATATGCATTTTATTTCTTCTTGAAAGCCACATGTTTAAAAAAACACCCTTTACTTAATCGGGAAAATATATATTGAAAAATTATTTTTCTGAGCGGCTATTAAAATGGACAAATATCTACTAACATCGAATTTTAGAAACAATGATTCACAAAGGATGTGAGAAAACATATCTCTAATACATAACTCTTACCACATACATGGAAGTTTTTGATTTCTTTTCATTAAAAAATCTAAAAATGGATATTTTTTTGTATGGCACACTTTTCTTGAACCTTTTTCTCCTAAATATATGTTATTGCTCCTGTATATACGAGTATACTATCTTATCTAAACTGTGAGAAATAACTAGTGGGGTTATCAACAAGGTGCTCAACATGCTGGCATTATTGGAGTGCTAATAATATTTTTTTTTTTTTGCAAACAAAAGTGCCACATTGCTGGTGCAAAATGAGTGAATTTGCACAATTTTGGGATTTTCGAAATATTTTTTTCTCAAATATTTACCGCTTAATTACCTTATAATGTAATGAACTAATCTCAAATATTATTGAAATTAACAATGAAAAGAAACTTTTAAAATAAAAAAATTAAAAATAAACGACGGTGGTACTATAGGAAATACATTAGGATATTATTAAGAGAAACTTATATATAATATTTTTAATTCTCAAATACCTAATTTAACAATTATTAACATTGTATGTATTAATTCGAGCAACAGCATACAAACAGCTCAAAACATTAAGAAATGAAAAAGAAAGTTTCAAATATTTTTAACTTCATTAAATGGCATACAAACGTACATAAATCAAATTTTTAAAAATAATTTACAATTAAAATAGTATTTATTAGTAGATAATAGTAGCAAGTAGCAGATTTAGTAGTACTTGTTGTAGTTGTAGTAGTAGTAGTAGTAAATGAGCATTGTATACAAACCTTTTGGGTGCATATTGATGTCACTGTGGCTGTTATTGTTGTTCTTGTTGTTGTGGTAAATGTTGTTCGATTGTTGTTGTTGTTATAGTATTATTTTGTACGTATCAAAATTGTTATTATACATAAATATTTTTTTGTTTTTGCAGATTTTTTTTTCTTTAAATATATATTTCATTCGCTTGCTTTTAGTTGTTGTATTGTAGTTTAAGTTTAGTATTTATTGATGCAAACGATGCTGAGCGAGATATTCATGCATTTTACATATCTCTCAGCGGCCTCATTCTGCGTGTCATTCATTTTCAGTTTGCTGCACTTGCACTTGCAATGTTTTCAAATATTTTCCTATCTTACTCTTCTTTTTTCTTTTTACTACTAACGTCTATATATATATATGTATATATATATGCATGTATGCATGTATGTATGTATGTATGGAAGTGTGAATTTATGTATGTATGTATGTATGCAATATAAGTGATATGGTCGGTTCGAATTTATATTCTATTTCTTTTGGGACGTGTGCACATATATATGTATTGTATGTATGTATGGTGTATATGCAAGTATGATTGAGATTTTGAATGGTTGTTGTCAAATATTATATGTAGGTTTCTATATAACTATGTATGTACACGTATGTACAATATGCATGTATGTATGTATTTATGCGACTTAGTCTTAAAGGCAAACAAAATTAAAAAAAACTTAAAATTAAGATTTGTTGTAATTTTGTTAACAACTAAAAAGTAGGCACAAATTGGTTTCGTATAAACAAATACAAATTTAACTTTTTTTAATACGGTGTAAATGCAAAATTCAATTTTCCAAAATAAATAAAAGTATAAATCATACTTTTTTTTTACAAAAAACAGGCTTTTTTAGTATTTTTTTTTTTGTTGCAATTTTTGGTTCTCATTTTCAATACACAAACACACAGTCAAGGTAATGCGTGAAGGACTACAAACAAACGCATTTTCAGGTCACGCTTATTTCAAATTAGTTTGGCTTTTTTGGGTTACCTAAAAATAAACGAGCAAAATTAAAATAAAATAAAAGGGAAAATAAATCAAAATGCTATGCTTAAGTAATTAATAATAAATAAAATATTTTTTAAGAAATAAATTTAATGAAGACTCAACAAGGTTAGTGTTTCTCTTGTTTAGGTTATTACTTTGTGTGGAAAAAAGTCTCATAAGCTTATAAAGGTTTCCTGTACAAGGAATTCTTAAAACAAAAAACAAATTAGCAAAAAACGCCACCAGAGGTTTTGAAAGGTTTTAAGATATACTCTAATAGAAGTTTAAAAAATATTTCATATATTTTGTGTAAATGAGAAAAATAAACATTAATACCCATGGGGAAAAATATTGATGAATGCAATAAAAGAGGAACAAATAAAGCAAACTTATTTAATGATGTCATTTTTTCCTTATATTTGTGTAACCCAATGAAAGTAGATTAAGCTTAGCATCAGAAGCAAAATTTCTCAGACTTTTAAAGCTCTAAAGGCTACGACGACCCTTTGACAACAACGGTAACTTGGCTCAGTTTGGTAGATTAAAGAAACTTAAAAAACATAGAACTGGTCCGAGTTGTCATTTCAACTTAAAATAACGAATGTATACTAATTTGGGTTCTTAAGAGTGTACCTAGGATCGATTTATTCAAAACAATCGTATGTAAGGTTCCATTGATTGCATATATATGACGAGTATAGTACTTTTCTTTCCGATAAATGGATCAACGGCACTTCGAGGTAAATTGGTATGATCATTTCGAGAATACTGGTAATACTATTTTACCTTCTTCCGACAGGGCATGCATATTATATGCTCACATGTGCACATATATAAAGCCTACAAAATCACAGCTTAGTAGACTAACGTTGGAGGAGTGGCTCAAGCAAAAAGTAAGCTTTTACTGGCAAAATTCTTACTTTCTTTACTTTACAAAGCCGAGTTGTGGGCGGACTCACTTAAAAAGAATAACAGACGAGAGATACTAGCCAGCAGCTTTGACGGTAGCATTGGCATCTCGCCCAGTATCACGTAAAAAGCGGAAGTGTTTTCATCTATCGGCAAAAAAAGATTCAGGACAATTAAAAAAAAAATAAATAAATGACCAAGGAAGTATTTTCAATACAACCAGAGAGCACATAAGAAAGGAACCCTCAGCCCGTTGGGAAGCAGGAAATTGTGGAGACAGACGTCAGAGTACGGACAACATGGAAATTTGGAGAAGTGGATTATTATCTTATCCAGACTTCAAAAAATATTTGTATAAAAGCTGGATAGCCATGACGTATCTATAATAATGCCAATGAAGATGATGCCGAACAAACAATCTTCAAATGCACTCTCTTGGGCAGGCTGAGCGAATCAGACTTGAAAACATACATAGTTGGAGAACTAAAAGTAGAGAATATTTTCCCAGTTATGCTATAAAGCGAGTAGACTAAATAGAGATTTCAAAGCTTTATTGCTCATTCACAAAGTGATATTTAAAATACAAATAATCTTTATTGAAGACCAGCTTTTAATCAAAAATAATACAATAGTATTCAAAATCCAAATCTCTTTAAGATAGATTATGTGGACTAGCAAATTAATAAAAACTGAAATTTCTAGCACTCAGAGAATGTAACACGCTTTATGATTTAAGACTCATAAGAGTGATGAGAGCAATTTGATGAAGCACCTGAGATTGTGACTTTAAAATATTTAGAAAATATAGTAAAAACAAGCACATTAATACTTGGACTCAGCAACTAGCAAATAAATAAAAAAAAAAACTTTTCTTCAACAAAAACAATTTCGAAATATTTTGTAAAGCAAGAGTCGGTTTATGAAATGGAATGTGGAGTACATAAAATAGCTTACACAGTAACGAATACACAGAGAGAAGGGGAGGAAGATAAAAGACACATTTAAGAACCTTTACAAAACAAAGCCATATACGAGTATATAAGAACACTTAAAAAACAGTAACAATTCGAAAATTTTTAAAAATATTTTTAAAAAAGTTTAAGTATGAAATGAAAAAAGAAAATAGTTTTTGTATTTCAATTTCGCATGGCCGAATGTTCAAGTGCGAAGTGACAACTTTGATGGACGATGAGTGGCAATTCGTTAACTTTAGTAATGAGCACTACGGATGTGATATTTTAAAGTGAAATCGTTTTCTTTATTATTTATTATTGTAATAATTTTTTTATATACATACATTTGAGTGTTACTTATTTGTAAGGTGAAATTGAAGTGTATGGTGAATAAGTATGGTGAATTTTTTTTTCGTACGCTACAATACAGAGGTGAATGTGCTTTTAAGTGAGGTGAACGATTGTGAGTTAGTATGTAAGGTAGATAGTTGAATGTTGTATTTATAAAAAAGTTACTATATGCAGTATAATACAGGGTGTGGTAGATGTTTCAAATTTTACAAATTTATATTCTTCTTACAATATAAATAACTGTTTTTCTTTTATTTTTTTTTTTTTAAGAATGAATGTGACAAAACTACAGGTTGATATGATACTTTGATTGCCGAAGATGTACGAATGCAAATGTCTGTATGTTTTTATTATGTACATATACTAGTACTAAGGTGAATTTGATGCGCTATAAGGCCAACTAAGTGATGAAATGGGTTGACTGACAAGTTCTTGATGATTGACATGACTGATAAATGTGAGTTGGATTTTTTCATTGGAAACATTTCAGTTTATAGTTTTTGGCGAAAAGTTTTTCATACATATCTATGCATATATGCATGTAGTAAATGATACTCAATTATCATCTAGAAATTTAGAATTCGAAAAAGAAAAAAATATACATATACAAAGATTAGAACGAGAGCACATAGCGTTTTTTTTACAATAGATAAAAGATTCGAATTTCGTTTAATAAAAAATTAATAAGCAAAAAGAATATGTATGATAAAAATTTACAAGAAATACACCTGTAATCGTTTGCGAATCGCATAAACTTACAAATGAGGAATGAAAATAATAAGATGCGTACACTGAGAGAAACAAACAGCAACGAAACCATAAACCAAGTATAAGTACAAATACGAATTGTTTAGTATTTATAATTGTAACATTAAAGAAAATGTAATTAAAACTAGCAAAAGAACACATATTTGTTATTTTAGTAGTTAGTTTTCTTTGAAACGCAACTCAAGTTCGTTTGTAACGCAAATACACAATTACATAGATAAACCAAAATTTCAAACAAAATACTTTTATACATATACATATATGTATGTATGTAATGATATGCAGATAAGTAGCTGATAGCAGTTAGAAGAGTTTCTACATTTAATTTCGGTTTTTTTCCCCAATTCCTTCACTTACCAGCTACGATTTTGCTCTTTTGCATGACTTGTTGCGCCAATATTTGATTGAGTTGTAATAAATGCTCGCGTTGTTTCTTTTCGGCATTCACTTTGCTCGGTGGTAGACTGACAGTGGTGTCCTGTATTAAGTGAAATGTAAATAAAAAAGAATATTATAAGTTATTGCCAATTTTTTATTATGTCTCAAGTACTTACATTTGCGGAACTTATGGGCGCTTCGATCAGCATTTTCTTTATGGACTCAACTTTTTCTTGGCGACGCTTCTTTTCTTCAGGCGATAGTTCGGGTGTCTGGAAAGTGTTTGAATGATAAAATATTAGGAAACCAATTGCAAAAAGTTTTGATATATCTTTTACAATTTTATGTTCAATCATGTTCGCTCCTAATTCCTAATTGAAATCTATGATAAAGCGTTTGAATACTTCTTTGTGGATATAATATCTTCATGACCTGTTTCATTTGAAAATAAACCGAAATACCAAGCTCAGGTAGAACCGAAAATTACATAATCGGCTGATACTTGTTTTAAGTTCACGGATCGGTCGGTATTTTTTTTGTGTTTTTTTAATTACCTTTTCCGGTATATATCGCTCAGGTATAACAATTTTGTTTGGAGCCAACAGCAGATTATCTATTGTGTTCTCCGAAATCTTTTCGCCGTGACCCAAAGCGGAGCGCACCACGTCGGGCGCATTCATGCGTGGACGTAGCGCCAAATCCATGTCAAGATCATCACGTGCACGCCAATTGGTGTTCTAGAATTACAAGAAAAAATAATAAAATCAATTAAAAATTCCTGCTCGAGTTCACCCAGCTATCGTTCACTTACATTCCGGTTCATATCGTTTTCCGCCTGTACATTCTCCATCGCCTTCACGTTGACATTATTAGGCGCGGTATAGTGCCGACGTTTCTCACGTGGCACCGCACGTCGATGTTTATGCTGTGACGGCACTTTCTCCACAATTTTCTCCGTATTATCTTCCGACGCTGAGCCAGCCGAAAGTTCGTTGATGATTTGACGTGCCGCTTCACTTTGGAATACCGGATCGGGACCCAGATCGGTGAGGCTCTTATTCAAACTCTGCATCGAATCTGTCTTTTGACGCAGCGCGTGCTGTGAGGACTCGCGCTTATGGCCATGCTGATGATGTTGTTGCTGCTGCTGCAGCTGCTTGGCAAAGTATGCATTAGCCAGCGGATTGAGATGTTCACGACGCTCCGCACTGCCACCCACACCTGCGCCATTGCTCATTTGATAGTTCGCAGCATAGTTGCTGTTCTTGTCATAGTTTCTGCTGTAATAATCTTCCTGTTTGCTGCTGCCGCCGCTGTTATGGTGCCCATTCTGCTTGCTACTGCTATGCTTACTGCTGTGGTGGTGATGATGTCGCACTTTGCCCATCGACGGCGGCTCGTTATAACTACGTGGCAGTGATTTTGAACGACCATTACTTTGATACTCGTTTGTGCTGCCGTTCATGTGCTGATAACCGGTGCTACCCAGCCCGTTACTGCTCATAAGCTGTTGTTCCTCCTCAAGCACCTGATCGAGGTTTTGTGTGGAGTTGCTGAGACCGTTCCGCTCAGTGCGGTCGCGGTGTCTACGCTCCGATTCACGCTTTACAATGCGCACCGTCTTGATTTCTTGCTTCTCCTGATTGGTGAGGTTGGAAAATGGATTTGAGTCGAGGAAGCCATCACTATCCACGCCACTAGTCTCCAAATTATCGCTGTTGTCGTTATATCTGTACGCATTGCTACCACCAAGCCCAGCGCCGCTAGCCATCAGACGTTGCAACTCATCACCACCATTATGTGCATAGTCGCTCAGCTTGGTATCCACATAGAGCGGTGTGGATAAATTGAGTGTCGCGTCGTTGTTCAGCGTGTGTGTGATGCTCAACAATGAGTCCATATCGGTTTCCTGCCATGACGAAGAGTTCGTGCGCTTCTTCTGCTGTGTATCCAGCGGCATGCCATTTGCAATATTCTCTTTGTTGCCGATCTCCTGGTAGAGGCGATTTGAGTTCTCCGTCAGCTGACGCACCGCGGAGCTCAGCTCTTGTCTTTGACGTTGCATATCGCCCACAAGGGTTTGTACGCGCTTCAGCTCCGATTCCAACATGGCGGTTGTGTTGCTGGCAAAGCTATCGGTGCCACCACTAATGCCGTTCGTGAATGCGCCCTGAGAGCCACGTGCACCGCGAGAAGCCTGTAGTTTTTGACGCAGCACAATCAATTCCTGTTCGAGTCGTGCATTGCCAGCGACGGTTTGCTCTAATTTCTGTGGTTTTGGGTTAAGGGTTATGAAAAATATTAGCTTAGGTTAAATTTTCAAAAGTTGCTTGACATGCTGTTATGACATGAGATAAAAGCATGAAAGCCAGAGTTTGTATGGTTTGTTTAGTAAGTTGGCGCTTTAGATGTTAAGCCGTCTGCATTTTTGTTTTCGATTTAATTTTTGCTAGGAAATATTATTATTTTTTTTTATTGTTTGCTACTTTAAAGTAGTAAAGCTAAGATAAAGAAATACCGTTATGCGAATTATGACATTCTATATAATTTAATCGAATAACGAAGAACGCAACGAGAATTATACGACATTCTTTGAAAGGATCGTTTGCTAAAATGAACTTAAAATACAACAAAATATGTTCAAATATTTGTAGAAGATGTATTTGAACTATTGAAGTTAACTGAGCTTAGCCAAGGAGTTCATTTTTTAATTTACTTTATATAGTATCATTTTCCGTGGGACATCCCACATCTTTCACCACTATTAGGTAAACAGTACATAGAGTCTGCATGTAAATTAAAGCTAAGAAACTAAGTGTTAATCATCAGTTTGAATGTCTTATTTA